>KB700615.1:0-25084 GCA_000349165.1 Anopheles christyi | reverse complement strand
AATCTACAATGAAGAGTTTTTGGCCGATCTGAACGGACTGCTAAGCGTGACGACCTCAGCAGCTAAGAAACTTCAACAGCAGCAACAGCAACAACAGCAACAGCAGCAACAGCAACAGCAACAGCAACAGCAACAGCAACAGCAACAGCAACAGCAACAACAGCATCAGCAACAGCAACTACTACAACAACAGCAACTACAACAACAACAGCAGCAGCTACAACAACAAAACGCTTCCGGATCGAACCAAAGCGTCGCAACACTTGCCACCGGACCGACGAAGCTAACGGAAGCGAAATCAGCCGTCAATGCGAGCATTGCCCAGCTGGACGTGGACGACTATCAGGCCACCCATCTGGTGGCGATAGTTCGTGAATGTGTCAAACATCAGAGCGAAACCGATCACACGTTCAAGGGTCTGAATAAAAAACCGCACGTCGATGTGGAAGCGGTGATGAATTCGATCAAGGGGAAGGATCGTAAGAGGGTCGAGGGGGTCGAGCTTGAAATTGAGGATCATCTTTCCCAATACGAGAACGTGGTGGATGTGTTGAAGACAGAACAGAAATCACGCCAAGAGTTGCTAACCGTGTTGGAGCAGGCGAGACTGTTCTACGAAAACCAGCGCACAGAGGTGAAAGTTGTTGTGAATGTAAGTAGGGGGGAGGGTATTGTTTGAATTCCTTGCCGACATACTCTAACAATCTTTGGGGTCGTTTTCAGGCATACCGCAATTTTGGGAACCGTCTTAAGAGTATGAAAAAGAAGCTTGACGAATTAACAGTGAGCTTACCGAGTCCGATCCCATCACCGGACATCAATGCACCGTCACCAGTACCGTCGGATGGTGATAACATTTTGCCGAACGAGGACAGTTACTTCCCCATGATACAACATCAGGGTAGCTATATGGGTGGCGGACAGCTTTCGTTCGACATGAATGACTTCAGTCGTAGTGACTCTCCGATGGTTATGAACAGAGGTAGGTGGCCCTATTTTGTGCGAAAGTGTACGTGTGGCTTTGGCTGTAGATGCATGCGGCTGGTGGGGACAATATCTCTTCTTTGATTACTACTATTATTCAGAGTATCTTTATTTTTGTTTGAGGCAGAGTGAAAATTAGTGGGGTTTTCTGGCATGATGCAGTAGTTTAGTTTGATAGTTTTTTTTAAATTAAAATAAGTGATGAGGCTAACACGAAGTGTAGGATAATTGTAGCACAAATTGCACTTTGTATGGCAGCAATATTTTTGCACCCGCCAAACGGCCCGCCGCGCTCATACTGTCGTGTTTCTTTCATGTTTCTGTATTCCCCTACTTTTCCCCGTTCTTCTTCTGTCTACTACTACTAAAAACAAAACACATGCGTCTTGGTCCGGATTTGCACGGTGATCCGGCAGTACAACCGATACAAGTGATAAATTCGCGTAAGGAACAATCTGAAGGGGTGAACGATTTCCTGAAGACTTTTTTCCCCGATCCATCAGGTTACCATCCAGGGCCTCCCGGGAACGCACCAAACATGTCGTCGGGTGGGTTAGGTGGTGCCGCTCCACCTTCTCAGCAAACTTCCGGCATCGTCGCACACCCGTACGGTGGAGCGGTAGGTGGTGGTGGCGTTGGTGGTGGTGGTGGCGGCGGCGGTTTCATAAATCCTTGGACAACCTCAACACCACGTGGCCCACCACCGGGTAGGGGGAATAATGGTGGGTACACAAGCAACAACAGGGCTCCACCTCCGTATGGTGGCCAATCGATGCTTCAGGATTATGGTGCACCACAGCAGCCCCCTGGTCGTAATGCGGGACCGATCGCACAGCCACTTCAACCGCCACCAATGCCGCCAATCAATTTGGACGCATCGGATGAGTACAATTCGACCTGGAATATGTCGATGACATGGGATGGCACTCATGTAAGTATATGCAGATGTATGTGGTTTAATAACGTCATACTTGTGCTAAGTTTGGTTGGCTTTCTCTTTGTTGTAGGACTCATCCGGTTTCCAAAGCTTGGATGCTCCGGTCTCTCCGTCCCATTACGACCGCAAAGGCATGTTGCTGGATTACGGTGATGGTAGCAGTGGGGATGGTGGGCTTATGCAGGACGTGGACCATCGACAAATGTCGGGTAATCTGTCAATGCCTCCGTTCCTGAAAGAAAAGGGGCGCTTGGCTGATGTTGACCATCGGAATCTTATCTCACTTACCGGTTCGCCCGGAGGTCCACCGCAGCTCAAGAGTGTGAACGATCTGGACGCCCTAGACGACAGCTCGTCCTCCAATAGTATGCCGATGCAGTCAGGTATGCGTGGCGGCGGTATGCATAAACGCAAGCCGGCTCCACAACCAGTACCTGCTCCTCCTAGTGTGCCACCGAGCGATTCAGGTGGAGGTAGAGGTTCGGTTTGGGCGGCCCATGGAAATACTTTTCCCGTGCCGACCAACGACATCGATCTAAGGCTAATGCCTCCAATCGGCGCATCATCATCTTCTGCTGCGCCAAATTCAGCGCTGACTGTGGTACAAACGACGACGGGTAGTTCAGAGGCTGCGCCGAACGAAACAGGGGACGAATCAAACGATCTCGATTTGGATATGAGGATACAATCGTTGGAAAAGGCAATTGCGGCACAAATAGCGAATAGTGGAAGTCATACCACGGTACCAACTCTTTCGCTTGACAGGCTCGTTGAAAGGGATGGGAATGATTTGTTGGAAGGTGGCGGTGCAGGCGGTGCACAAGACGGCGATGGGAACGAGGACAGTGTACAATCGGCTGAAGGAGCAACGGGAGGTGACGATGAACTGAGCTTACCTACGCTGCAAACTCCGGTCTCGCTTCTGGAGATTGACAGCTTTTTGGTAAGAGAAAATTTCTTCATAAGTGTTTGGTGGGTTTAAATCGTTATACGACCATTCCTTTTCTCATGCAAATGTAGCAAAACTTTGAACGGGAAAACTTTGACGATTTTACAAAACCACCGGCTTTGCTGATGAGCAATCAAACGGAATCGTCCCAATCACCGCCAGCTACCTCAGGTAATTTCCAATTAACTGTAAAATTGAAATAGCAAATTTCTTAACGTAGAACATTGTTGAAGAGCAGATTCAATAATGTTAAACTTTGTGATAGTATCGAGCGTAGCCTGCATGCGGGATTCTAAATTTATACCCTTAACAGAGCATTCCGGTTCGGTGACAGGAGATGCGAAGCGAAATCCTTCCGACAATACCGAGAGTGTCGACATGGATGTGTCTGAGGAAGAGGAAGAGCCAATGGAACAAAATGAGAACAAAAGTTCACCTCCACAAGCGTCAGGTATGCAGAACTGTGATTTTGAATGCGATCGTCTCGCAAATCGTTCGATCGAATTTTTGTTCTGATTTTTCACAGCTTATTTTATTGGCATATTTATATTGGTCCCCTCCCACCCCTTTTTTCCACTCGATATCCGTGGCACAATTTGTATATTTTAGCTCCGTATCATCATGGCGCGGACGAGAGTAGCAGTGAGGTTCCAGCAAAGGACGATGGGCAGGATTCCGAAAGCCCACTAGTGAGGCTGCCTGTGAATAACGGTATTGGTGGCAGTAACAGCAACAACAGCAGTGGAGGAGCTAATAATTCAACTCCACCATTACACCAGCGACCCCCATTGCTTCCGGATCCTACATTTCCGCACGGCGTTGGTCCCAAATGGGATCTGCCTCCACCGAACCTGATGAGTTTGCCGATACTGGGCAACTTTAACGCAGTTTTACAACCACCACCTGGTGCGCTAGTGGGAAAGCTAACCCAGCCGCCCCCTACCGCTGGTGCTATCTGGGCTGATCAGCCACCACCAGGCAACGGTGGGCAGGGCGATGGTCCTCCTAGCCTTTTTGGCACACCGAACCGTCCTCCACCACCGCTCCCATTCGGTGCAGGTGGCCCGAAAGGTAACAACTATCATCGTGGTGGTGGGACGCCTCGCGGTGCCGGCCGTGGCCATAATCGATCACCCTATTTTAGAGGTGGTGGAGCCGGTGGGGGTATGCGAGCGAATATGGTCCCGGGTGGTGGGATGATGATGGGTGGCCCTGGTGGGAGTCCATTCGCTGGACCAGTCGTAGGCGGCACGGGAGGGGCACCGGGAATGCGCGGTGGCTATCATCGGGGTGGTGGAAACAAATTCCGCGGAGGTGTTGGTGGTGGTGGAGGAGGAGGTGGCAACAATCGAACCGGCTGGTAACGAGGCTTAGGGATGCGATAGTTGAACAATTGTGGATAGCTTTAAGATGCAGTTGTGCTTTTGTAAATGTCAGCGAAGGTTAAATAGCAAGGCAAGCGATTGAATGATACCAGGAAGAGATGTCTGTAATATTAAGTGTTGACCGGATCGTAAATGTTACGTAGTAGGCTTAGTAGGTTAAGCGAAAAAAGAGCATATTCTACCGAAAAGAACATGCAACAGAAAGATGATAGCGATAAGCACTGCGTGCTCATCAGTTCGAGGTGCAGGATTGTACATAAAGTAGTATAGAAAATGTACCATATAGCAAAAAGAAGATACAAACTTATGTAAACATACAACCAGCACCGGGAGAAGAATCTGTAAAGCAAAATTTAGTAGACTTCAGATGGCCTTGCTTCCTTGCTGGCGAAATGGGGAAAAGGCAGACTATCCTGAGGTATGGAAATGTTCGAAGTAAATGTTTGCTGGAGATCCTTAGCATGCTGTGAGCGGTACTACGCTGTGTTGATGGTCGGATGCCGAATAAGATTATTATGACGATAACGATCACAAAACAATGTAACAACGATGAAACGGGCATTCGAACTAAATGAACAGTTTTACGTATATATTTTTGGAATGCGGCTGCTTGTAGTCAGTTCGTTTGAGAGTTTGTGTTCTAAACTTTTCTTTTGTGTCTAGCATATTTCTAGCGGATTTGTATTTGATATCTGGATTAGCAGGTGTTTTACCGTTGCGCTATTTGAAAAGCGTTTCAATGCATAAAGTAGCACACTTGCATTTGGAACAATATTACTACTCTTCATATTCAATCAACCCTCTTGCGCGGGTATGTGTGCTATACTATTCACACTAATAACTACCTATAGAAGCAGGAGTTATATTTCATTAAATATATCTAACAAACACATAATAAGTAACAGCGGCCAGTCCCGACCGAAACAATTAATCTGCATTGTTTTAAACACACACAGGGGTAGTGAGTAAAAAGTAAGAAACAAAATAAAATAACAACATGGTGTAAAAGGGCAATGCTATACAATACCAATGCTACAACTGTTAGTGTGAAGTAAAAAACTTATTTGAAGGGTTTGTAGGATTGTAAAAACAAAGAAGTCGCGTTTTCTTTCTGAACTCGTTTTATCTCTCTGCCCTCCTGGAGGAACCCTACTACTAGACACTATAGATGTTTTACAAGTGTTTTGAAAGATAAAAATAAACTGAATTGTGTTTAATTCGTGAACCTTTATGCGGCGACTGTTTCCCCCGTGGATACGCGACACTAAGTCGCTTTGAATCGAATGGACGAGTGAAGCTGTTTTTTTGTGTGTTGAACTTTAGACTACTTATTATTTGCTCGAATGTGTGTACGAGAATGAATGTATTAAAGCTGTTTGGATAACGTTTTACACATTTCTTTACTTTGCTGTTTCTTTTCAATACAAACATTAAAGACTTTTTTGTGCACTGATTGATTTACATCATTAAACCAACAATAAAGTGTGGTATGGATTATGTTTTGCAGTCTTTGTTTTACAGAGAAACACTATATTTTTGGTATTATTGAACACTAGTATCAATTTACTGACGTTGGTTTAGACATGTTTGATTTTGCAATAAGATTTGCATATCATTTCTCGAATGCAGTCGTGTTGTTGGGCTGGTCACAATCAGCAGGTTTTCTGCTACTTAGAAATAGATTTCTTAACGCAAAAAGGGTTTTTAATGTTGTCGTCCAACTTTTATCTTCGTTCAAGTGATCATAAAGCTATAACGTTTACCTATGTTTATATGCATGCCATTGGCGCATAATTTAATTATATATCGTCCAATATGTCTTATCGCTGACACCGACCATATCTCTGCTCGTCCATTGAGACCAAGATCCAATGGAAATGAGAAAATACACAACTCTACCCACAAAACCGTTGTTCCGCGATAATCGATCTCCTAGGATTAATAGCTGTCTATACTGCCAGGGAAAGTCTGCCTTACTCCCTACGTTCCCTTTCAGAGACACTGGTGGCAATCGAGATAAATCATAGTTTTATTTTAACACCGTTGGACGTTCATCATCCGATGTGTAGGACGTGATTGACAAGCGATAAACAGGAACCTTATTGTACAAAACGCAAACACAATGGAAACACTTATACACGTACACAACGGGTAGGAAAAGGAGTCCCATTTAGGTATTAAATCATTAACCGGTACTAGTGATAGTGGTCAGGAATAGCTGTAGGTGAACGTTAATGCGCAGTTGGAGGTTTTGTTTTTGTGAGGCCGAAACACAATAGTACGTAAGCTGTGTAAATAAGCCGCCGAAGGTTCGGGCGCAGTAAGATGATCTCCGGGAACGGCAAACAAGATTGGGTGAGGGAGTAAATTGAAACAGGAAAAAACAATGCTTAGATGCAATGAGAATTGAAAAACAAGACCAGTTTGTAAAAAATATGAATAATAAGTTGTTGACTTACTATTAATATTTGTTCTATTTACTATTTATGTTACTATTTTTTGATAATATTTAAACATGTGAGATGGACGCTTTTGCGACAATGGCAGCATCCCGCTGGGAAGCGAAATGTCTGATGCTTTCTTCCACAGGTCAAAGGACGCTTTTATTATCCAGGAGAATCAAGAGGTGGAATATAATTGGAAACATAATACAGTGATTGACACGCTAATGATTGGTTCAAGGTCTGGTTTGGGAGTGTCGCCTTCCTCACCCGCCCCGAAGCTAAGTCCGATGACGTAGCGAAGGGAATTCGGCAAATGGCTGGTATGCACGGTGTTTTGTTCCAATACTGGCAATCAAAATGGCATCGAAGGAATCCGACGGTGGCGGGAACGATAACTGGGAGATAGATAACGGGTGTAACCCGATACGCAATCCCAAAACGGGTGGCTGGGCTGTTAGTTGGGCTGGGTGGCCTTCTCGGCGTGTCCTTTACGTGTCGCTGTCGCCTTTGATGTTAATGCAAAGGGTAGCTCATAAAGTAATTATTTAATCATTCCTGCCCCAAAAACCTGTTCGCTTGTGGAGTTGCCGTGACGAAACGCAACTGCAGCTTTAACTTCAATAGAGAACTGAGTGAAGTGCTTGAATGCGGTTAATGATAGGTTGATAGTGTCATGAAATCCGATTAATTTTCTTGTGTAGTGTGACCAACGTAAATAACTCGTATATTCTTCTCGTTACACCTTTTCCAATGATTCACGCTTGTTTTATTTAAGATCCAGCGAGCGATGTGCTTAGAAGCATGTGTGATAAAAACAAGAAACGACCATGACCATGCGTGTTTTAATGAGCATGGAATTATTTATGAACCCCTCGCAACTACAGGTCAAACCAGGACCAGAAACCATTGCTGCTTGTGTCAGTGGTAGACGTGAGGACATGTTGCAAGAGATTTACGAGTCTATTTAACAGTACGCTGGTGGACGTGTGAAAAATTTAATGCACTCTAGTTCTGTTGTGGGAAATTAGAAAACCGTCAACTTCATGAATTAAATTTATGTATACTATTAGGGCAGCGAAGGATGGAGCTGGGGCCGTTATCAGCACGCACCGATAGCGATGAACCCTTTAAGCTTTAAGCATTAAGCTTTAAGATGTCAATATATATTTATCTATAAACACACAATTACACTAATTACGCGCTGCTATTTTCTCAAGCATTGATTCATTTGATGAATACATAAAAAGCACTTTAAATTTTAAATTCCTAGAATATACAAGAGAGTTAAAAAAAAAAAGCATTGTTATAATACAAATGTTGACTCAAAGCCCTTTTTACTTTGAATGTTTTATGTATTTCATGTCGCCAATAGCTGGCGTGACTGGCAACATACGATAGCAAATAGTTTTAATATCAAACGTGTCCGAAGAAAAATCGGACGGGTGGATTATCCGGAACAAATATAGAGTCGAATGTCACTCCTGGCTGGCTGGGACAGTCTTTCGCACCTGCACTTTCCACACACCTGTGAGGGCTTATTGTGGCGATACACTAGTGTACAGTGTGTTGATTGTCGTTTCGATTTGAAAATGGCATTTTAAACTGATCCACACGGGATCAGTTACAGCTAATATTCCCTTGCACGCAGAGTTACTTGTGGTGTGCTTGGGGTGTTGAAAGATTGTTTGTAATACTATTGTTATACCATTTCTTGCGTAGCTCCAATGCTCAAGTCGATGCAGCTGGTGGGAAGCTGATACTACGGATGGGGTAGTTTTTGCACTTTTCACCACACAGCATGGCTACCCATATCGTCAACCCAGTGGGTCACGGACGATTAGGTTGCTCTCTATCGTTTTCTGTTTTCTTCCAGCCACTACTAATCGCCACACTCCATCCTGCCGGTCGAACAGTAGGGGACCTGGCAGCTCATTTGAACCGTGCTGGAACGGTAGCGAAACTGTTGTATGCTTGGCCCCAGAGATGCTTTTTGTGATTGGTGGCTTTGGCTTTCATGTTGCAAAATGTCAGAAAAGTTACACGTCAAGCGGAGAGATGGTTGGTCGACCAGCGATGAATGGTGAACTCAGCACGCGATCTGTCGCCATCAACGGCAAGTGTATCCAACGGTGTTTGTGAGTAGATACAACCGATACAACCGTCATCGTTGGATGGTAATCCCCTGCAAAGACCACAGCACGTGATCTTGATGGTGTAGGAATGACATCCAGGGAACATAGTCATGCAAGAGAGGAAATTATTTCGTATAAATAGCTTAATTATTTCTGTAAAAAGGAATGCGACTAAAGCAACGAATCATGAAGGATTGTTGAAGATGTCGTTTCGGTGTCTTGCCGCCACTCTAGGATTCAGTTGATTGGTTTTTTTGTTTGGCGGAGTATTGTAGCAGCTTGTCTTTAACATCTACAAACAGCTTGAAGCGTGGATGGGGATACAATACATTTGCTATAAACAGGCAATAAGTTAGACAATAGGTAAAACCATTTATAGAGACTCCAGAGTTAAGAAAGATCTGATCATAACACAAAGCAAGGATAGAGGTAATATACACTTCTACCACGCACTTCATTTCATTATACTAGGCTCTTATTGTTGCACGAAAGTTACAAGCATGACGCTGGCTGAGAATTATTATGACGCAGCAAGCTATGAAAGAAGCCAGGAAGGACTGAATCGTCTCGTATAAAAAGCCAAGAAGCGTACAAACTACTTCCAAGGAAGTTCGCTTCCCTATCGTCTTGCTCTTTTTTTTACGCCATCAGCATAAGGATATCTTATATATCTTACCGTGACGATGATGGCGACATCATCTCATATGTATAACACGATTAAAAATGCAACTTATGAGCAGAAAAAAGTATTCCAACTGCATCCTTCGCAAACGGATGTCGTGTATGTCTCAGCTCCATGTGACTCTACTTCGCGCTTTTAAAATATGGAAACTTCGGTGCGAATTTGAAATGCTAAAACTGTGATGGAGGGAGCGAATCTATTCTTAATTTTATTAAAAATATACGTTTACAGGGATGCAATCGATGCACTCTCTGCAGTACAGCCTGGAAAGCGTTCCGCTATTTGGTAGTGTTGATCAGTAGTATGTAAATTCCATTCCTCTCACGTTGAAGAACTCCTAACATATGGAAATTGAAACATGGATTAACTTTTTTTTATCAGACTGTATAAGTCAATCGATGTTAAAAAATATCGCTTTATTAGCATCCGGCGAGCAGATGACGGACGGCTCAGTTCGGCCAAAAAGTTATGATGCTAACGAAATCGATGGCCACAGTTGTCGCGTCACATGAGAGGGCTAGAGGATTAATGGGTGATTAGGGGATTGGGCGGGCTTTTTCGTGCAATTCCCTTTAATGGAGCGAATGTACATCCCATATAGAAAGCAAAATAGAAGCAACAAAATGTATTGAAGTGCAGTGGCATCAGCTTACCACCCGACGCAGCCGGCAGGGACGATGTCGACCGGGACGAAGGTACCGCGATGTGATACTTTATCGCTATCGTCCAGCCGCCATCCCTACACAGGCTCAGTTTGCGTGCACGACGGTCATAGTGGGGCTGAGTTGAGTTGGGTGGGCGGACAATAGCAAGAAGTGAAGAGCACTGAGAAAACAGGAATCAGATGGCGGGCTCAAGACTGACAGGGGCAAGTGTTTTATGTGCACCGTATGGAAAAGTCTGTTCACTGTTGCTGATAAGAGCGGGATTTTTTTTTCAGTTCTTTATAGATACAAACGGTTATAAAATTAACTTATCAAAAGACAGTGATAACTGCCTGAAATGTAACCGATTTCGTTATTTTAGTATTTTAAATATTACAAAAGCACTAAAAACCGTACTGCTTTTCGTCTTAAAAGGAAGTGTTGTTCAACGTATTGCATACTTGTAGGTGCCACTCTCGCATACATCCCTCACATGCTGAATGTATGCAAATGTAATGTTAAATCCCGTTCCTTAAGATCCGTCCGATTGATATTGTTTTCGCTTGATAAGTTTTACGCAGCAATTATAATATCCTTATTATGTCCATTCGCTCCATAGTGATCCGGGAAGAGCGCCTGCTTTACATCTCTCGGATTTCTTGTCACGACGCCACCGCAATGTGATAATAGTGCCTGTTTCCTGGTATGTAGGATGAAGGAGAAATAGAAACACAGTACCAAAACAGAAAGGATATGGGATATGGACGAGCCATCTTGTGAGGATGGTATTGTGTGGCAGAGGAGAAACACGATGGTGCGTGTTATCTCGACGGCTCGGAGCTCGGGTACGTTCGGGTACGCTTCGGCAATGATTAACAGACGACAGCAAGAGATAAGGGATGGAGGCACTCCCGTATTCAATCCCGTGTAAGAGTGAGGTAGCACGCGGCAAAGCTCGAAAGAGACGGAAGAGCAAGGAACGCAGCAGTGCACAGGGGACGCCGCCCAGTCCGACGGTGGATGGGAAGGCTCTATATAAGAACTTGGCTGCAGTCATGGTGCACCATCATTTCGCTCTCGGAAACGGTGGCTCTCGGAAGTGGCTGTCTGCTGCTGTGTTGCTGCTGCCGTACAGAATAGCTAACGCGTCGACGGAAAGGCGAGCTTTTTAGGAGGCAGCGCTGCTGGAGAGTGATTGAAGGCTGTAATATCTCCCACCTGTTGTCCACTCGTTACTCACAAGCTGTTGAAACAACGCATCGATCGTGTCTGCACGTGCGGAGTGTTTCGGTGGAATTTTAAATTGCAACGGCTGCAGTTGCCACAACACAAGAAATCATAGTGAGCCGTGAAATTGGGGAAACGGCCTTTGGAGTAAGAAGCAAAGAAAGGAACAGTGATAACAGCTGTGCGGTTTGGTACGTGATCGTGTAGTAGGATTGCTGTGAGGTGTAACGTCTACCGCGTGCAGTGGCCAAAGCAAGATGAATAAGTGTACGGTGGGAAGACTGTTGATCTGCTTACTGATTGCGTTCATTGCGGGAGCGCACGGGGCCAGCAACTATCTGTACGAGTCCGAGGAGCGGTACCCTGTGCCCGCCTCAAACATGCTCGAAGGTAAGTGGTGATCTTCAGTTTGAAACACCTGCAAACTGTGGCAGTATGTAGAGAGAGGTGGAGGAGGATAAAAACTCACACCCAAAATTCCCAAACAAAACACACACACACACAAACATTAAGGCGTGTTATGTGGTTCTCCCTAGCGACCAATCGGCCGTAAGCGCCGGGATGAGCTCATTTATCTTGAAGAGTAGGCCGTGACAGACGGTACTTCAGTACACCATCACTGTGCGTTAACGATTTCGCCACCATATGGTGGCATTTGACGAGCGCAAGAATGCATTAAAAGACACCTTTCCCTGTGCCGTCGGGAAACAGTAGCAAAAGTGGCCTGTTGCTCACTCACCTGTGCCTGTGCTTACCTTCGTCGTAGTGCTGCGAGTGTTGTGTCACGGTGTTTTAGGAGCAAACTGTTGAATGCCCTCCAGGCATCATGCTGTGGCGTCAGAGGTTGGGTGGCCTGCACAAGGCAAAATGGTCGAAAAGTCAGGAAATTCTCATAAATGGGTGTGGTGCGGCTTTGCAGGAACCGTAAGGGAAAGGGGCACTAATTTCCGGGAGTTTTTCGGACGAACTTTTCGGTGTCTGTGCTTGGGAATGTTTGGTTACCACATAGTTCTTGAACGGTACTAATTTTTGCGTGAAATGTTGTGCACTCGTTAGAGGAGATGTTCACGTTTCACAACATGTGTGGTTTGTAAAAGTAATCAACTTACTAAACTCTTTGAATAACAAATTTGCGCACACCTAGTACATCCTTTACCTATTATGATTCAATTACCATCTAACAAACCAACCATCCACCTAAGTGCGTGTGTGTTTTGTTCATGCTCGAGCCTAAGATGTTAGACAAGCAGACAACTATCAAACGTTAAGCTGCATATGTTGTCCGCTTGACAAGCTTAATGATTTTCACCCCAGCCTGTGTGTTGTATCCTTATCGCTGCAAGCACATGCAACCAGTCCATTTCAGACATGCCAGTGTTTTGCGACCATCATGCACGGTCGATGAAATCTGATGGAAGCGCCTGGTGCTTAGTATCTCTGTTGTGCAATGGAGGCGCCTAGTCTCCGTCTCGCTGAAAGCAGTTGTAACGGCCGTACAGCCCTGTTTGTTGGTGCAGCATCGCGTTCGCTGGTATGGTGGAATTTTATGAATGGCTTTAATGTTGTGGAAAGCATAGCTTGAACCCTCATCATCGGTTGTATGCGTTGAATGCTGTGCCTTTCTATGCAGCTTGCTAACACGATGAGTGTGAATTCCAATGTGACGTATATCCACTTGACGGTAGTAGCGCGAGCAGGGGGAAATATCTTGTACGTAAATATTTATCCTTTTACGGAGTATCGAACCATGTTAAGCGTGTGAAGCGTTTGGCGTGCAAAGCTTACCTAACCGGAAGTTCTGAGAAAGCAGAGCCCGTCAGAGTTTTGTACAATGCCCGCCAGAATTTTGTAGTGTTAAAGTGTTCACTGTGGTATCAGTTGGGTGACAAGTGATCAAGGATGTTTGGCATACAAATGTTTGGTAGTCAGACATGTACATAAAGCATTGGATGCGAGTCACGCAGCATGAACGTCTATAAAACGTACTGTACAAACAGACGTGTTTTGCATGACAAACACAGGGCAAAACGGGAAATATGATGAATCTTGATTTTTCTGACGAAAAAGTTACATTTGGAGGTATGTGGCTAGAAGAGTTTTTGTTTTAGTGCGAGCTACTCGATCTCTTTGTCGAGTTTATTTATCGAGTTTCGAGATAAAAGGATTGAAATTCCTTTGGTAATGGGCCATTTATTGACACTGTAATCACCTTTATATTATTGATTGGTTTTTGTAAAAATAAAAAAACGAATTTGCTTAACATCTTGCAGCTTTACGCCATTTTCCATGCAGTCTCTTAAGGTAAAAAGTTTTGTTTCTACGGTTCACCACAAGCAACGGTGCCAGAAGCAGCTTAACTGACTAGTGACTAGTGACAGGTAGGGTTTCGAAACACGGGTTGCAACAGAACTTCTACAGTACAATTGTGGTTGTGGACGAAGTTTGAATGAATTATTCCCGTTCGGTGGGATGTGGGCCACAACTCCTACGGCTGAAGCGTTTATGCCATTCCCTATGCAGACCTACAGCTTCAGTGCGTCTTCTGCATTATTCCATTTATTTATCGATTATATTAACTGTGACGGATAAGGAAAGAAAAAAAAAGAAAAGGGACCGAAACATTGATACAGAATTTATTGTGTCGATGGTGTGGATTGAGATGGGAATAGTTGTATCATTGATTGTACCGGAGAAGGGCACCCTTGGAAACAAACGGATGTAGTAATTGGAGAAAGGAAACCATGACAGTCAAACAGACAGTCAGCAAGACAGTTGTAGAAAGGCGCAGACAATCGGATAATGTCCCAAGTCAATGTTTGACTTGTCAGCAGAAAAGCGGAAAGGCGGAATGAAAGTTATAATGCGAACAAATTACACGAATTTGGAAAAGTATGCTTGTATCTGTACACAATGGAACGATCGCGACAGAGTGAAGGGCGTAGATTAACCAAGCACGAGGGCAAAGAGGTGCTGCAACGAAGGCTTTCCATTGGCGCCAAATAATCCCGCAGCAATGTAAATAGAATCCGTAGGAAAACATAAAACAAGGTCAATCAGGATGGACAAGCTGTTCACATTCGTGTCCATGCAAAGGAAGACACTTTCTATCCAGAAACGATAAAAGTGTTTTACATTCTTATATAGCGAGTTGATCGATTGTTGTCTCCTTAACAAATATCTCAATATAAATGATAAGTGTCCTAGGCTGCACTATAAAATTGAAATGCTCTAAAGAGATCGATTAATCATTGGGCTAATCGCCCATGGGCCATTCGTTTCTTGCTCATTTCACATTAAATGAAACCGAGATCTGTTGCTGACACATCCCAGACTCGTGTTAGCCATTGTCGTCTCTTTATTCATTCCTAATTGAGTTTTTTGTTCCTCGGCGGACGACCACTGACCACGGCGTTAATTAATGTTGTGTCTCAAGAAGTATGGTTGCGAGCCTATCGTTTCTCTTGTTCCTTCTGTACCAATAAATCGGTCCAGAGGGGGTCTCTTCCCATAGCATTCATTTGGATGGGCTTTACCTTCGTCAAAAAAGTTTACCACAAGTTTCAACAAAAAAAAAAAATCGCAATACAACACCTATCCTAGCTGACAGCAGACGGTGCGAGTACAAAGCTGCATTAACCAGGTGTCAACGTGAAGACTTTCTGTGTCTCCAGCTGGCACCAAACATGTAAAGAAATTGAATTTACCGTCATCTGAACTGTTAAAGTGTGTGGTATTGGTAAGTAATGCACACGAACTGTCTTGTTTCTCCCAACCTTTAAAAGGGCTTTACTTTGAAAACTCTTTCATCACGTTCTAAAATGAGAGTTAGAAAAAAAGGGGTAGAAAAGCAGCACATAGTCAAGGGGAAGGGACCACAAAAACGTCAATGGCATCCTGTTGGAAGGGAATTTGCCGAAAAATGTCGGTCTATGTGGTGATTCACCGATGTGATTGTGCTAAAAAGGAGAGAGACAGAATAAAAATGAGCATATAAAAAAATGCAATCCGTTCCATGCAAATGGGGCTTCCTATTTTGTGTTTTGCTGGAGTTACTGAACGGCATGGATTTGGATGGAATTCGGTTGGCACATACCAAATTGGTTGATAAATTTTATAACCGGTGGAAAAATGGGGTGCTTTCTAGTGGTTTCCCTGCGTAATGTCGCTGACTCGTATTGGGTTGATGAGAAAATCAGTGTGATGAGTTTGTGTTCGTTGTGAGAAGGTCCTTGAGATGACCTCAAATGTATTGTTTTTAAATAAAGTTTCCCTGGAAATTTAGATTTTGTTGGTATAAATGGATTCAACGACTTGTGATTGACCTACGACTTCTGCGTACCAATTTAGATAATGCCTTCACTCTTTAATCGCTTGCTAAAAACACTTCTCAAAAGTGGATGTATTATTTCAACCCACACAATTTCTCCCGAGGTTTGGAGGACTCTTACGATTCGCATATATGGAAGAACTTTATGAATCAAAAGTTCATCATCCATACAACAAAGTTTTCATTTTTTATTTGTACGTTTCTCCTAACCCATCTGTTACTTACGCTGAAAGCATGCTGCTTTGACAAACAAATGTATATCACAACACACACACACACACACACGTTGATTGGCAATGCCGTTGTAACGAGTGTGTGGAAATTTCAAACGACATTGAATGATTACCTCGTTTTTCATATCTTTTCCACTCGGGTAAGATTACCCATCAGGGAAAAAGAGGAAACCCGCTGACCCCCATTTGTTTCCCCTCAAACGTTGGAGTTTTTGTGTTTTCGATTCGGTTTGACTTTTAAGAACACGGTTCGCCATTTCGCAAACTAGAACAAAATGGAACCATATTTATTGCTTGCTCGGCATACGGCAACAGACGAAATTGCTTCGGACAGCAATTGAACGATTATGAATTATCGTCGTCGCCGTTGTTCGCTCTCCACGCAACGACTTGAGTGGTTCTCGAGTCCAAATTTTGATATTTGAAGACAGGAAAGTGAGCTCACTCAGCAGTCTGGAGCCGATCGCACTGTTTCTTTTTTAACCGAGAACGCTTTCACCACGCACCAGTGATTCGTCACAAAGCAGCAACACTTGCGAGGAATTAAAAGCGTCGTGGAAGGTCCGTGCCGGAAGTGAACGTTTCACGGGAGAAAGACACATTCATTTGACTGTGCTGGAGTTTTTTTTTATGTTTTCTTTATTGCAACGTGATCCACCCACGAGTATGCGTGGGCGAAATTGGGCACAACTTTTTGGCAGAGATCAACTTCGTCATCGTTTCATTTCATCGTCGAAAGCGGCTGTCACTCGTTTGTGTCACACCCGAATGAATCACACAAACGTCACAGTCAGCGGAGACGGAAAATGGAGAATACGCACGTAAAAAACGTGCTTTTACGCGTTTTCCTTGGTGGGCTTTGGTGTTAAGGTCAAGGTGGCAATATGGCATATTTAAATTGAGAGTTTTATTGAACATCTTGAAATGACAAATTTGTATGGCTGTATATTTGTTGTGGTTTCTTCGTACAGATAACGCCCTGGAGGAAACTTCGCTGTAAGCTAATTTAATTTGCAAAATGCTCTTTACAGATCACAAACCACAATCTCATTCCATTTAGCCTTTCGATTAAAGTAACAGGTAAATCGTTCCATTTCCAAAGCCACTGCTAAAGCCAACTTCTTGCCAACTTGCCAGAGGACGCCACGAATCCTTCGTCTGGCACTAAGTTGACATAAATCTGACTAAAGCAACTGACGGACGGCTCGAAGTGATCGATTGAACTTCCGGTGCTTTGATGAACTAATCTTGCTTCTTCATCCCATTCCATGCCAAAATACCGTCCTCAGGTTGATTGACGGTTTATTTAAGGGTGATGGTGGTTGGATTAAAGGTTCGTGGAAAAGGCAGTAAATTAAGAGGCCGATAGAGCTATCCGTTTGTGTGTGTTTATTTGGCGGAAAATTGGGGAAATGATTAAAATATGAATGATAATTATTGTAGGGAAAAACTTTCTTTCCATTACAGAACTCAGAGTAAAATTAAGTGTTGGAACGCTAGTGGCTTAAAATGGTGCATTTTTTTTTAATAAAAAATGATACAAAAGACGCAAAAGACAAATCGTTGGATTCGACAAAAGTTTAAAAGCCTGGTGTAGAGCATCGTTACTTTCCTTAGTACATTGCATTCACAAATATGTTGTTTTGATTTGCGTTTCGATTCCATCAGATGGTTCGATAATCCCTCCTAACGAAGGCTTATGAAAGGGCTTCTTCACACAAGACTGTTCTTTTTTTTATATATTAAATAATAAACCAAAAAGTTGCAATGTTTGCTTATTGAAGTGAAATCGCTTTGAAAATCAATGTGTCAACCGGCTCGTCGTACCGACAAAGCCACATTGAAGCGGTGTACAAGAAATAATTGGCTTCGTTTGCTATCAAGCACCAGCACCACAACTTATGGAGAGTTTCATGCTTTGCACGGTGCACTAATACGTCCTCTTTTAAGGGTTGCACGTTTTTATTGTTGTCTTTTTTTGTGGGGTTTCGCTGCTTTCGTTTGTTCACGCAGGGAATTATTCACAGTGGACGAGATGAGGTACAATTTAACGCTTTCCTGTTAACGTTTACTTAGGACCGCTTTCGTTGTCTATTGGTAACAATTAGCCAGCATTAAAGAGAGCCGTTTTTTTCTAGCCGTACTGGCCTTTTCTTCTGAATAAGTAAAGAACGAGAGGTTTTACTGTTTATACATTATTTTTAAGATAGAGCGATAAAGTAAGCAAAACATAATCATCGAACGGGATGCTAACGGCGATAGGACGACCGCTTTCTCATAGGGGAATCCATTTTCTTCAAAGTACATAAATTACACGAACAATCTCTCATTAGTATTCCACCGGGTGATGAAGGTTTTCTTCCGATAAATCAATTTTCATTTTACGCACTAGCTGGGTGTGAATATTCGCTTGTTTGTTTGTTCGATCGGGGCGTAGCAGCACCTGAACGGGACTGGAATTACAATTTCTTTGAAAGTGGACTTTGAGAAAACAAATAGAGAGAAAACCCATCAATAAGGGCATAATGTTCAAATGAATGTTTGCTCTTCTCTAACGTAATCGTTTCGTCCCTCTACAAAATTTGAAAAAGCAACAGGACGGACGAAATTTGAAAAATGATCATCTCGAACAAAATCGGCTTCGGATCGGGCAGAGGGGCAGAGGGGTACCGTTGCAGTTTGGCAGTAATGATGAATTTATTGGTCAGCTGGTTTTGGGGTGGTACAAAACGAGAGAGCAACATACATTTTGTTCCCTTCCCGCCTGTTGTTACCGTGGCCAACGATCAACGACAACGAGGGATCAAACAAAGACAGAAAATCGGAAAATAGATTAACTTTGGAGCTTTCGAATCGTGGGTGAACCTTGGCTAAATCGGGCCCAGGCAAAGTGCTTGTAGCTGCTGTATTTTCGATGATTGTATTTTCTTCGGATCCTTATGGACGATACATTGAAGTTAGGGGAAGACTCGTCTTATTACGAACGATAACAAGGTCATTTGAATTTATTGAGAAAAAGGAACGACCCCATGATGGACATTGCAAATAACAAGATAAAGCATCCGGGCTGTTTTGATTTGGTTTTAAGCTGCTTGGTTTAAGCAGATTAGTAATGCTCTTATGTCTCTTCGTTCGTGATCGAACCATGTTTTGAACCATCCAACGGCAGTGTTCTTTGCCCCATTACTTTTTATTTTCGTAGATTTTAGCAATTTATCCATGAATATGAATATTTCTATACGTACGCTTCGCTCATCCTACTCTCCACATTCATCCATGACATTCGTATCTAATTTAACTATTTGGAAACACCTCAGCACAGTCGTGAGGCAGTACTACGAAATGGAAATATCATGCCGATGATGCTAACATTTGGTTCACATTTGGCGCATTCACTTTCCCATTGCCAAGGGCTTGGCAAAGCAGTATTCTTTTGCCACTGATTCAGGTGTAAAGAAATTGTAATTTGAAGCGCACGAACCGTCCAAGTGATGCTGCTGTGATCATTATTACGCGTACGCCGGCAGTGTTGTACTTCAAAGCCAGCCGGGCTCACGTCAATGGCTAACGATAGACTAATGACTTTAGTATCATTGGCACCTGGAAACGAGTCGTTTATCAAGTCAATCCCTTTCGGCCGACCAAGGGTGGTCGCACGATGCGTGTCATGATTAACGCTATGCGAGAACTCGCTCCAACTGGTTAAATGTAAATTGTGCAAAATTGCATATTCCAACTAGTAAAGGATGCGAGAGAGATATAGTTCATCCTTTGAGTGGTGTGAACGGGTAACGTTCTTCTTCCTCGCACATGACCACGTTTATAATGATGTTGCTGATGATGATGATGAAAAAGCTCTTGTGAGGGTGGCCGACAAACTAGCGACACCAGCGGTACCAGCACGCTGGTGAAGAAGCCACTTATCTAGGACACCGATAACTACCGTACCGTGCCGTCACGAGAAGTGAGTTCCTGTTTTCTTTTCTTTAGCCTTTCCTTCCCGTCACTCTGGGGAATGGAAAGCAGATAAACCATTTTCTCCAGCTTCCGGTCTGCATTGTTGCGTGTGCTATTGTGTTGCCTACGGGATAGTGCCACTGCTCGGGATGCAAAGGAAAAACGGTGCATGACTTTTGTGATTAAATTTATTATTTGTCTGCGTGTGCAAGAGCTAGGAACAAGGGAAAGGTTGCTAGTGCAAGAAAAAAAAAAGAGACCAGTTTCAGCTAGTATGATTGTTGTGTGTGAGTTTGTAGTTTAGAAATGAGAGAAAATTATGATGCATGTCCTTACATTGCTGTTGACAATGACACTGGAGCAAAGGGAGCTACACATTGCACTCTGGTGACCCAGTTCACTTACAGGCTATAGTTCATTTTAGATTAATTGGATGCCGGAAACATTCCACAAAACATCCAACATAACAAAATTTAGTTATAAAGGTAATGTGGACTTTTTTCGCCTGATGCTTTTACTGTTCTTTTGTTTCTAAACCAACATCGATTTTGAAACATGTGTTGCAGTGTCTGTGGAAGGTACGCACGTATGCTATCAGGCACAAAGGATCAGCATCACCTCGTTCGATGTCACGCTTAATCGTCCTTGCTACTCACTTTCTCGCCTGCACCGTCGGAGGATAAGCGGAAAGATAAATAACACTTGCCAGGATGCTTTTGTAACTGCTCGTACGCCACCGGTTACGGCGCACGGCCAGTTCAGGGGAAAAGTTAAGCAAGGCTAATTTCAGCCCGAAGCATTCAGGTTAAAGTCGCTCGACCCTTCCCGTAGAATGTAATTGTTGCTGATGCAATTTTTCCCATAAACAAGCAACGGATGCAATGTGTATGACGTTCGTGGTTTCTATTAAGTCTTTGGAAAACATCCCGGAACGCAGGAGCCACAGTAGGGCATAAGCGGTTGGGCGAAATATTGGCCATCATTTGTCGTACGGTAAACTGTTTACCAACTGGAACGAGCTTCCTGATAATCGGGAGTAAGCAGAGAGAGAAAACACACGGGAAATACGTACGAACGTCGCTAAAGTAAAGGAAACAATTTCCTTTTTGAGCTGTGTGTTTCCGGTGTATGGCACAACTTCGCTCGTCACATTATCCATATGGTGTTTTAGCGTTAAACTATGTCAACCTTCAGTTGGAAAACAGTGAGCAAATAGTAAGGGGCGCAGCCATTGTTTTGCAAATACAAATAAAAAATGGAATGAACCGGTTCGAGCAGGCAAACATGGAGCTCCCAGTTTTCTCGAGAAAGAACTGGAGAGAAATTGCTTTTCGTGTGTGTGTGTGTGTGTGTAACTATTTCTGTTCAGGTATGTTTTCTCTTATCCGTAATGCAAGATTGTAGAGGTGCGCTTTGGTCGGCACAACATTGGACACAACTTTTTTGGCGTGGATTACTTGTGTGGTAAAAACATAATTTAAACTTTGCAGTCTTCTGATTGCCTCATTTCCGGGATACGTTAGCCTCTGTGCGATATGCATCGCAAAAGGGAAGCAAACGCGAAGCAAAGTTAACTTTTTATTGTTGCTATAAGAGTCGTTTGCCAGTTTTGGCTTATTGAAGTGTGTAAAGCTCATTGGGAAATTGGAGAGCGAGGGAGGGCGAAACCTATAATTGACCTATGGAAAGCTGCAATCTAGGAGGAGAAGCAATGAATAATTTATAAGCGTTGATGCGAACACAATTTTGAGCTGGGGCAGTGTTGTTGTAAACAGTTCCGGGAACGTTAATTTGACCTTTCGGGTTGCGACCATGCTGCCCGGCTTCTGGTGCGAGATAGATAAGCTTGTAAATTGGTGGATTGTGGTGACGATGTACTGGTGTGACTATTTTAATGGACTCTATATTTAGATGCCCTCGGTTGCAGCTGAACGTGTCCAGTTTGGCTGCATCGCTGACACGCTGGTGAAGTGGGAAAAACACTTTAAGAAGCTTGCTATTGGTCGTTGCGAGGCGTTAAAGGATGGTGGATTTGGGTATAAATAGATAACGAATTTTGTGTCAAAAATCGATCACAACACTGTCAGTGATGTCACTGTGATCAGTGATGATGTGATTGAAAGTAAAGGGAAAAATATTAAAATTACTCATTCCAAGCATGCTTCAAAGACATCGCTACAATCGTAAACGCTGTAAAATGGAAATTAACCATATGGTGACCTATTCCCATTAGCCGAAGCGCTGCAATAATTCCATTACATTGCTATCCCACCGCTTTATCTCAATAACGAACAATCTCCTTTGCGCACAATCTCCTAAGCCCGGCTGATTCCCCCATATGATGCACTACACACAGGTTAGTGCAAAAATATTTATGGTACCTTAGAGAGAGCATGGGCACAACTGGCTACAAAAGAAGACGAAAAAAAAACAGCCCATTCCATTATTTTCTTCATATCACACAAAAGGCACACGCAAAAAAGGGGCAAGAAACCATCGCCATGAGTGGTGCGTTGTAATATATTCATCGCTTCACGCTCGCCCACCCGCAGCGTGAGAAATGGCTGCATAAATTATAATGAAATGCTACACCCGACGACGTAGCCGTGTAGTTTATGATACGTAAATGAATAGTTACAAAAGCAAATAGTGCACACGCTTTTCCACAGGCTGTACGCGGAACATAGCGGATCGTGTAGCCGATGGGATGAAAGCGGCACCTTTGGAAACCTAATAACGGAAACGGCAAGCTAGACACTTTCGTACCAGGTTTGGTTTTTGTCCTGCTCTGCCCCAGTACCCGTTGAGCGGAGCTTTAATTACGTATGCATCAAGACGTGTTGATGACGATGGTAATTCGATTAGCTCCACCCAGCTGCAACTTGAAACGCGTTGCGAATGTTGGAAAATAAGGGAAGTGTTGTTGTTGCTTCATTGCTTATCTGATTTTCTAAGATCCGATTTCTGGTAAAGAAGAATTGACCGACGATCGACTTTGGCACCGTTCAAACGATCTAGCCGATATCGTCTTTCACTGTTCGGGAGGGAAAACTCCAACCAGCGGAAAGTTATTATGAAGTTTGCATTTAACCCGGACTATAGATGTACGGGCGGAGGATACAATAGAGTTGGGGCACCTGTTGCACCAAGGAGTTTGATTAAGTTGCGGTGGTGTGACTGGAACATCGATCACATGTTTGCCTATACTTTTCCCGGTGGAAGAGCAGTTCCTGTTTCCTGTTTGACACATTGTCCCCCTTTGCCGATTCTATTCGGCAATCGGTTTTGCTCAACTCCTGTGAAGGTACTCTTTGATAGACAGTCTCATAAAGTGGGGTTGATGGAAATGGTTATTGAATTGAGGAGAAAGAAAAAAAGTGTTTGATGTTGACGTGCAAATGGACATGTCGATGGACGCAAGGCGCATCCGTTGAAATTTGATATCGTTGCCTGTCTTTCACGGCACCGGTTTGCGGGTTGAAAGTGTTTGCACAGCTTCGTTAAGTGCTTCTAATACTACTGCTCTGTTTAAATGTTTGCATGTTACCAGCTTATCCCCTGTTAAACCAGACACCTTCAAATGATTCATCCAAAAATCTGCCTTCAAGGGTCAAAAAGCTACAAAAAGGATACACGGGCGGTGTTAGAAAAGAATAAATCTCACTTCTATTCATGCACTGAACCCAACATAATGCAGCGTTACGCTTGATTCACCGGCGCTCCCATGCCAATCAGAGAATCCATCATGCTGGATTCAAAGAAGAATGGTGACCGAAAAACGAAAGAGCAAACAAGGACGTACTCATTTACGGATCAGTGACTAGCGACAATAGATGACAAGGAGGCTGTCATGATGTATTGTACCGGTGGAATGGACATGGGCTTCCGGTTAAACCGCTTTATCGTGGTGGGACTAAAGGTACTGAAGAAAGGGGAAGATAAAATCCAAAACCTCAAAGGCTTGTGCATTGGGTTAAAGTATGGAGTTGGGACCGAGAATGAAAGCTTTTTAAAGTGAGACAAGATTTGTTGTTCCACGTGTCGAACTGCTCGCTCGGATGTGGTTAGTTTTACAAAAAGTCCATACAATATCCGCACGAGAGTTCAGCCTTGTTTGCTACAAATTGTAAGCCTAATTAATTTAACACTCTCTAGATCTAGTTAGAGAATATTAGTGTGATGCTCTCCATTGCCTACTCCGTATAAACTATTCTTAATGGATTTTTTTATGCACCCAAAAACCATCAAGCCAGTGGTGGTTGGAGAGCACGAACGACCAGCTTCGCCCATTAAGTCCACAGTTGCTATGATCCAATCAACGTTACAGTGTTTGAGAATAAACTGGCCTTTACTAGCATGAGACATTTTTTACATCAGATTTTAAACCAGGATTGGATCATGGCGACATACTTCCTCCCACACGACCGGAAAGGAGCTGGAAAGGTCTCAATTAATGGTTACCATTTTATATCCATTGTATCAAAGCAGATCCAGCATAACCGCAGGATTCGTTCTTCCGTACGGTCGTCCCTTGGGGAGCTGCAGCCCGTGCACAATAAATGAAGTCTTGAGCTAAAGAAACCCATAACCGGATCCGGATCTGGTTTGTGGATGAAACCCAGATGGCGTTCCCGGAGAGCTTTGTGCTAACGTGGTTCGTGGGTGGATTTCTTCGGTTCAGGTCCAGGAAGTTTGAGGAAATTGAAATTGCACTCTGAAACAGCACACAGAGAAGAAGGTACTCTTGAAGGTACCGTTCGTTGTGTACTGCTAGGTGATGGGAGCAGTGTTATTTAAGGGAAAATGGCAATGGAAGCGAGAGGGCAATGCAATGATTGCAACCACCTATGAATTTTGCTGGTCAAAAAGTTAAGGTCAACGCATTGTAGGGCAGCTCTAGGGATAAACTAAGAGAATTTGAAGGCACATTGTCCATCACTAATGCAAGTGCACTCTAAAATGATGTTTTATATTTTATTATATGAAACGGGGGCCACAATATGCAATAGCATAGATACATATCTTAAATAGATTGTGATTATTGTTATTGTTATGATGATCCATCGTCTGATGAGCTCCAGGAAGTATTTTTTCGTTCTATTTTTCTCATTGCCCAGACGCGTAGGTATCGTTTTCAATTTACCAATTATTTTTCATCCTCATTTTTCCAACAAAAAAAAAAA
>KB700604.1:0-25417 GCA_000349165.1 Anopheles christyi | reverse complement strand
CGGTGTGTTATAGCTTGGAATGCAGGGGTTTTTTTCCGGGGAGCAAGGCTTTTACGATTTCGGTTTCAGCGGTAACCGCTGCGTATTGGCTCTCGTTTTATTTTTGCGTGGCGAGCAGTTGCAATTTTTATGCTCCACCATTATCGCGACGTTGATGTATTGGGGGGATTTTTTTCTCCTTCAGGGGTTAGGGATGTGTTTTTCTCTCTCTCTCTCTCTCTCTCTCTCTCTGTCTCCCTCTTATCCTGGTCGCTCAAAGTTAGTGTTGGTTGTGTTTTCTCGATTTCGTTTAATGGACAATTGGTTGCTCGATTCAGTAAAATGGTCGGTTGTAAATGGTGTACTTTTACAGGCAGCACGTGTGCTACGGAGATAAAGGCAATTTTTTTCTTTCAAATGGCCACAAATGATTCAACCCCAGCGCAGCAAAGAGTTTATCGTTTATCCTGTTCACGATTGGAACCGCTCGAAACCGATCCGTCATTAAATTGGATGTATCTAATTGAGCATGTCGCATCTAAAACAACCCATCACAACTGGTGCCCAGCCCTGCACGGGGTTAGGTTGAAATTCCATTGTAATTGCCACTGTATCCATTTCGACGCAGATTAGTTTTATTTTTAAATCAACAAAGCGAGATGGTTGCGTGGGTAGATACTTGATGATCAATTATCATTTATCAATTCAAATTAGTGTGAGTTATCTGGCTGCCACGATGCACTCGTTAACACATTTCAGGCAAAGCTATAATTAGGAACACGAATAATGGTTTGATTGAATGATACCATCTCACAAAACCGATTGAATAATTGATCAGGCACTCTGTGTACCATCGAAAAAGAAAGAGTTAGATTATTATTTTCCCCTTTTTGCAAATTACTGAAATAAAACTACATTTTCAAGCAGAACTGTATGGTTGAAAAAGCATGACAAAGAAACTTATGTTCATAAAAATCTATATTTATTACTTCTCTTTTTATGTTTAAGATTGTTCTTTCTGCTTCTGCTCAATCATTAGTAGATTGAAGTAGAAATCAAGAGAAAGAAAAAGACTAAAAAAATAAAAACATAGAGATTTTGTAATATTAAATAGAACATATTTATTTTCTAACCTTTCTAAAATAATTTTAACATCCAATGAGCTTGCCATGAGTATCAACCTGATTGACGTGAGCGAAAGCTTTTTGTTTGCAGTTATCAAATACAGGCTTGTTTGAACCATTCAAACAACAATAACAATAAACCAAATGAGATTTTCATAGCTCAGCGTATTATCAAGTATGCAAACAAAGCAATCGCGCAACAACAAACTGAAGCTTCAACCTTACGTGATTAATTGGATGTAACACAATTAGCGTGAATTGACAAACATACGAAACCCACCAAATCCTTCCAAGCGCACCGGTTAGTAAGCTACACTCAACCAAAAAGACTCTCTACTTTACTCAACGACTGGACCACTGCCATTAAAGCGACCATGAATCCACATTTCCCCAACAGTGCACCGTACCCGTGGTCAACTTTATTTGTTCAGCTTGCCAACATTGTGTTGGTATATGTGTATTTTCAACTGTTGACCATCATTTCAATCTCGCTCTTTCCTTTCTATCTCGTTCTGTGAGCAACTAAGTTTTCTGACCTTCCTTAACAATCACAAACCGTGGTTCGTTTGCGAAAAAAACACACACACACTAAAGGAAACTGTTTCGTAATAATAACAAAACTGTCCATTGGGAACGGGGCATTCTTACCTTTCCGTCGGCTCTCAGCGGGTACGTTCAGATGGTGAACCTTCCCTTTTAGCCACCATTGGCATTCGTTGTAACGTAAACTTAATTTCCACAAAGTGCTGTAAAGTTGTGCCCACACTACACTAGCACCGAAATGTCAGCAAACTAACAACCATCGTGGAACCATTTCCCCCAACAAAAACGCCTCACAGTGAGCGAACCAAACACGTTAACTTGAGGCACTTCTTCTACAGCGACTGAAAGACTTGCTGCAGGTCCTTTCTTTTGCATTTTTTCGTAATAAAAAACAAAGAAAGAAGCCAGATCCAAGAGTCTGAAAGCAAACAAAAACTGCCACACATAATGAGCAGTTTGGGGAAAGGGTGAAACATTTTTTTACACTCACCTCGACACCATGGATCGCTGGATGCAGTAAGTTTTCCTTTTTCTAGCACTAGCCCGCGATTGCACCCCGGCGAGCAGTATCAAGTCAAGGTGCAGTAGGTTACTTTCCTATCGAAGGAAAGACATTTCACGAACAGTGGCAAAGTTCAACGACTGAGCAACCTCGATAGAAGGGGACCTTTGTGCCTTTGTTTGTAACGGAATTGCAGGGCAAAAAAGCATTCCTCTTGCAGCAGAAGAAAATATACCTTCTCACTTTGCTCGCTGTTTTTCACTCTCCCATTTTCATCTAAAAACGAAACGAGAAATATTTCAAACCTCACCTCTGACTCTGTTTCATCTTCGTGAGTGTGGGTGGGTGTGAATTTTCCCACCAATTCAAACATTTACGTTTCTTCGCCTCCTACTGGAATGTGCCACACCTGCACAATGCAAACACAGCACACTTGGTGCATTCCAACCTGTGAGAGAAGGGCACTCCGTTACTGAATGTGAGCAATATTATGCGACATCCGCGTATAAGGAATTCGCACCGAAGAACTCTGGCCACCGGAAGAGCCCTTTTGCACCCTCAAGGCAATAAATTAGAGCCGCTAACATTCTCACCTTTGCAAAATAGAAAACCGCGTGACATATGCGCTGCACATAAAAGGCATAAGGGAGAGAGTTCTTGAGGTTTCCCCCGTTTCTTGCCTTTGAGCAGGGGGTTCAATGGTGCGAAACAGCTTCATCGGTGGGATGTTATGCAGGCAGGAATGCATTTCTTTTACTTGCATTCCGGGTGGTGTGTGCAAATTTCCCAACGAAATAAGTGTCAGAGTGATTTATCGATGGGGAAATAACAAAACATTACCTATGGTTAAAGTAATTTGCCTTGCCGGGAAACTATCAGCAGAATTTGAATTGTGACGTCATTATGTTAAGTTGTTTGGCACAGCAGCTAATCTATTTGGATTCAGGGAATCTGTTATCAAAATTCCACTTTTTATAACACGGTTGCGTTTAAAAAACCAAATGATAATTGCATACCTTGAGGAGATATTATTTATAATTACTTTGCCAATTGAGATTCTTGACCAAATAACTTATAAATTAAGTACGTACTTGTGTAAGTATGCGGCCTGGCCTGTTAAGCTAAACCACATCGATCGATTTCCGAGCAGCAGTTTTCGAGAACTTCAACAATTTTCATAACACCATGAATGTTTTCAATCGTCAAGTTCAATGAATAGTTTGCTTCGTGTTTACCCACTTACAACAACAACACAGCTTACCAAAGTTACGCTCCTTGACCTTTTCTTACAGGCACAATGAGAAAAGTGTTCAATCTTGTTCAATCAACAACTAGATAAAAAAGGCAAAAATTGACCCCACCCACCGACTGAATTTCATGATAACCGTAGCAAGATCATAACTCACAAAAAATGTCAGCATCGTGCAACAATCTTTGAGCAGATATTTGCTTTTACGCCCTCATGCCAAAAGAGGATGGCCACAGCCTCACCAGCTACATAGTTACTCGGAGTGAGAAACGAAGCAAAAGTGTATGATTCGGCAAGTTTGCCAGCGCATTCGATAGTATCGATGCGCGATAAGGCCAAGAAAAAGCCATCCATTTCCCTTTCGTCGTCAGAAAAACGGGTCGAACATCAACGCAGCGTGTGCATCGATTGAACTTTTCTCAAAGGGAAACCAGTGAATGAAAAGTAAAGAAAGGAGTAAAAAGAACAAAAACCATTGAGCAAAGCACGCATCATTGAGCATTGGTGTGTGTGAGAGAAGCGAAAACAGGGGTTGCGAGTTAAAAATAAAACATCAGAAAAGGGCAAGGAGAGACAGAGAGCGAAAAAGTGATAGAGTAACAAGAGCAGAGGGTAATAAAGAACGCTGCAGTTTCGATAAATGTGCTGATACAGCGGTTATGCAAATAGATCGTTAATCATGCTCTGCACTTCTCTTTCATCCAGCGCGCAGGAGGAAAAAATGTAGCCCCCAAGAGGAATGGGGGATCAGCGCAAACGTTTAACCCGTCCCCGTTGTAACGATAACGTTTCGAACTTCGACACAGAGCACGCTCATCAAGCAGAAGAAAAATGCATTTCATTCTTTGACGTCGATGGCAGGCCAATGTGAACGAGGCGAGAACAGGCTGATGGTTATAAATGGAGGGGTACATTAACGTGAAGTATTGATGGTGAGCGAAATGAAACTGTGTATGCTTATTTTAACAAAATTGAAACTAATTTAAATTTGAATTGAATTTAATTTAATTGAACATAAAATGAAATAGATCATGACGAACAAAGAACAAAAAAGAGTATCAAAAGACACTGCTATATTTAAAATTTAAAAAAAATGTAAATAACATCTGCCGGGAACAGTGCTGGGTGAAAAAGTAAGCACTTCATATTTTCCCATTTTCCTTGACGTGCTTCCAACAAACTTCTTTCACGTGTACTACATTATACAACAAGCGAAAATGAATTATTTAACACTGCTCCTCATGTCTTGCCTCTTGCCAGGATTATTCTAATCCTTAGTGACGCTCACCACTCAACTGAAAGTTCTGCTCTTCAAACCCACAGTGAACATTATACCCACTGCTTTGCTATTCGATTTGCAATCATGCTGTCAAACTCCCCGAGAACATGCCGGCCGGAAATTATAACATGCATTGAAATAACACCCGTAACACATCATCCATCTTCATCACTTCCTGGTGTGCGTCTGATGTAAATCTCTCATCCCTCTGCCTCTACCATACCCACCACTACACCTATAAGAGATGCGACAAATTTATTTGCATACGCATCACGCATCAACAGCCGTTCGGTTTCCACAATGGGTCGTTGCAGTATAGTGCGTCCCCCTACGATGACCAGCATCTCGATAGAAAGGTGCTTGTAAAGGTGTGTTGGTCTATTTACAGATTTATTCAATTCCAATTCCCTGCCCTAATCCAAAATAGACCCCACTGAAATCAAGAGTGATGCATAGAGCAACTCCATGGAGACGCCTGGTACCGATTACACAAAGGACTGCAGCTTATGTTAGACTGCTAAGAGATGTTGATGAAAACAGGTATGAAGAGTGTTTATATTGTAAATGTCACGCTCTATTAAAATTATCAGTATCAAACATGATTCTTGGTACATCAAGAAATGAAACACATGCTTGTATGCTTGCTGGACGAGGCTGTAAAATCTGATATCTGGTGTAACCCATTTCATTTACCTTTTTATTCATGGTCCATCCTATCTCACTTGAGTCGATTCATTTAAAAAATATCTCTACCACAAGTTGGTTTTAACTTTCCAGTTCGTATTTTATTCATTTTGAAGAAAACCCCTTCACAAAGGCCTTTGCCCTTCTTTCATAAGAGCCATTAAAAATCGGGTCAAATTTTATATTCAATACAATTTCGTGTATACCTTTTCAACTCCAACATCCTTTTACCATACATCAGCAATTCGGCACCACTTCACCAAAAATCAAATTGAATCATTCATCAGTTGCTGATGCGTCTAGAATCGGACTTATTAGGAGAATTCGTCCGAAAGTGCCTCATCGGTAACCGAAACTCAATTCAAAGATTGATGAAAAACGAAGTGAACGCAGTGCAAGAAGTGTGCGGTTGATCAAATTGGTGGCAATGTTTCAGCACAGTATCTCAAACTGGGCGGTCGATTTGGTCAGGCAGTATTTGGATCGGTCCTCTTTGCACCACTGTGAGTGTTTGCTGCCCGGCGTTAGAATGAAAAATACTTGCACCGTACTTATTTATGGGTAACCATTAATTTTGTAGTTCACATTGGCTTATTACTGTGCGGTACGACTCGAAAAAGGGCAAACAAACTGCTGTTCTGCGATATGGTATACAGGAGGATGTTACTGAAAGGGCCGAGCAGGGAAGGATCAGCAGAATAGAGAAAAATTAATTTAACCACTTTCACTCGAACAAAGCCCGCACAATGGAGAATATTAACCAACGCTTGCACTGGTATTGTATCAGATAAATAAATTGTACTATTACGCACAGTGCTAAATAGCACCAGGCAGAACTATCTCTGATTGCTTGAGCGTTTGATGGAAACAACGTATTCAAGGATGGTGAGGATTAAAAGCGAATTGAGTGAAAGTTTAATAGCTACATTTAGCTTTAATCTAAACGGGCGGTTTAAGACAGGCTTGAATAATGAAGATCTGCTTTGCTTAAACATACAACTGCAAAGAGCAAATTGAAGAGCAAACTTTATACAATGTTTAAATTGAGCTCCAAACTTCTTCAATCTTCATGCTTTGATATTCGCTCAAAAATACAAGCCAATTAAGTGAAATTAGTACTTAAAGTCTTCTGTCTTAATTATTCATTTAAAGTCTTAAAAATACTTTCCGAGAAAAAAAAATAATTTATTCTCTACCATCCTACCTTCTCGGTGCACTAATAGAAGTACTTATGAAACAACAAGAACATTTTCCAAATATTCACTTAGCCAAACAATGTCATAACGCAAAACATTCTTCACCAAATCGTTTTTCATGGTTTGTCCAGGCTAAGAACGCGATCAAAATAAAATATTTCAACGTTCCTGCCGGCCCAGTTTAAGCGCAAGTTTTTACAAACTTTTTTGCACGCGAACGACGATACACGCCGTGATGTTTCTGTTTCGTCCCGGCCCGCCGTGCACTCAAGCATCAACCGGCCCCGGGAGAGGCTAATCCCAATCATCACCTAGCATGGCACGTCACCGGCAGTCGAGCAAGCTCGCGCGCGCCCCCTAACGCCCGAGACGTGAATCAATTTTAAATAACTTCGATAAACAGTTTGCCGACAGCATCAACCGACCGACCGACGGCCGGTTGTTCCATCAATTTCAGCTTCGCTCTCAGCCGGTTTGGGCCATCATTTTTCAAAACAAAAAACAAACTACCAAGCATTCCCATCTCTCGGCCTCTCGGCAAGTCAACATTCATCAGCGCGAACCGTTGCTGGATGAGAAATATGCAGCGGCTGGCGGTGTTTGGAATTGATCGGCGTAAAGAGTGGTGCCAAACAACCAGGAACCCCATCGTCAACGGCATTACCCATTGGAGAAGGAATGTTTAACGAGAAGAATGAAAAAAAACCGACAACACACAGCAAGAAGATTCACAGCAACACATCCTGAGTGAAGGGAAAATAGGAAAAGTTTCCACAGAACGGACGTCGGTGACGCTTTCCAACTTTCGCACAATATTAATGGCTGTTTGTGCATAGCTGACAACGCACCGCTTCGATGCCATCCGACGGTGCGTCCAATTTGCGGATGTAAATTTTGCACCCATCCTCACGACCTGGGGGAAGGTGTGCCCTTTTCCCCTGGCACACACTACCTGTTTGGCCAACGCCCTGAACCAAAGAAAAACGTGAAATGAAAAACTGAAGTGACATTAATCAAAAGCTTCAAGCAAAAGCTGAGAAAAAAACCAGCCCAAGTGCCGCACGGTAAAAGGTAACGTCCAATCGTTGAGCAAGAATCACGTACCAGGAAGAGAGGGATGGCTGTCCCTCTTGATGGAGACGTTGATGAGTTAAATTTAGAATCTCTTTGAGTGTTGTTTGATTTTCCCCGTTTTCTGGGCCAAAATTTCAACAAGAAGAAAAAATAGAATCATACAATCAAGGCAGTGAAAAAAGTTGAACGGAAAACTTCATTCAAGGCGAGGTTGAGGAGCATTCAACCGTGGAAAAAGGCCAACCGAAAACTGTCTTATCTGACCGATCCCATCGACTTTTCGGGCTCGTATCCGATAATGAGCTTTAATTTAATGTTGGCCACTTCCTGCTGACTTTTTTATTCGCACCAATCTCGTCAGTGCGGTTTGCAAAAGAAGGAGGTGGAAACGAAGCGTCCGCTGATCAGATGCCGATGATAACTGAATTAGGGTAAGTTTGCTGCTTCCCTGCTAAACTTTCCATGATGCTCCTACCCATTGCAGTACAATTTGGTTTGTGATTCCGTTTGTGAACCAATTTTTTGGTCCACCTTTTATCCCTGTTTACCCTAGATTAAGTTAACCAAAACTGTTTCCATTTACCTTTCGTTGTCACACTGATTGATTGTCATCCGCGCACTGGTTTGCCATATTACGTCAAAACGGTCTGAAAGACGGGACAAACAAAACAACTTTTTCAACAGAACAACTCAGCTACAACAAGCAACAAATAGCAACTAGAAATGCGAAAATGTAAAGTGGAGGATTTCCCTGGATGCAAAGCCATAGTACACAACACAATTCTTTACTAACAAGTTTTGCTAATGAGCAGAGTTTGGATTCCCTTTCTTTTTGTTTTGTGTACTTGGTTTTTGTTGCACGCAGATAACTGGAACTACAGTTTCTGGGTAAAGAAAATCCCCTTCTCATACACTGTTTCTCTATTCAAATTGCAAAGCACAAAACTGTACCGGTTCAGAATGTGCAGACACAAACCTAAAGAGGTGCAGTGCAATGGGAGAAATTTCATAAGGCTCATCCTGCTTAGGCGAGATAAAAGTGAACACACCTGAGGTGGATTTATTCATTCTTTGGAAGTGAGTGGGACGGGTTTCATTGGGTGTTTGTGGAAAATTGTACAAAATAGTGAATAGTTGTATATATCCTGTTTTTATCCAGTTATGCAGCTAAAGGTAGGCAAATTATAATATTTTATTATACATTTAAAATTACAGTTTTATTAACTAATTAATTGAAAGTTCCTTAATAAAAAAACCAAATCTATGCTAATCAACGGCTTGGAAAAGTAAATAACAGACGAATTGCATACCTATAGGGGCCACAATCACTTTGCAATGAGTCTTTTTTTATGCTAAATATGAACAAAACCTTCGAAAAGCAGTTACTGAATCGTTAGAAAGTCATACTTTTTACTTAATTTCAATTCATTTACTTAGGTTTATTTATGAGTAATGCAAAGACAGCTTTACAAAATTACCCGTTTTATCTATTATCAGACAGTTGCATACTTTTCTAAGCCAGCATAAAACCAGTATCTGCTCCAACTTTCCAGTACACCCTATGCCGGCAACTGTTGCTTTCAAAAACTATCTATATAATAGTTACTTTCTTCAGCGTACCGACCATTTCCCATTCTCACACACGGTAAGTACATGTATGTGTACAAACCCGTAGTAAGTTCTTTTATATCAAACTGCAAATTAAACGCGCGCACACGCTCCTTTTTCAGACCAGTACAGTGCAAACGATTTCACAAACTCTTATCTGTATAATCCCAAACGTCATGTACAGCAATTCACACAACACCAGCAGTACGAGAAGCTAACCAGTAGCCAAGCCATAGCAAAAGTGCAGCAAGTTCATTCCGTTAAATCTTGCTTTGCAACGTTCTCATCTCATTATATTTGTTTGTTTTTTTTGCATCCTTCCAATGGTTCTCGCCGGTACAAGAAGAAAATGAACTAATATGATGCTCGAAAAGAGGTCCTAGATCTGATGGCTTTTGGGCAAACAAGTTCCCCCTAGCGTACGATGCGTGTTCCAGCACTGTGCAAAAGAGTAAGACAAATGTTCTACCCTTAACAGATTGATCACCTCGGCTGGTGGTGGTAACTACTTAAGCAATTGCAATCGGGTACCAGCTGTCATGGTTGTTATCACTCGGTGCACGTGTTGACAGTATGGTATGAAGCTGAAAAATGTCTCACAAATCTTCATACGATGCTGTTGGCACTTCATCGCTACTGGGCTGCTGCATTTTCCTTTAATCTAGGTCCATTTCGGGACCGTCAGAAAGCTTAGCTGTTATGGTTTCCAGTGACGGATCGGTACCACCATCACTCTCACCACAGTCATACATATCGCCGCAAGCGTTGAAAGGGACGTTCTCATGCTGCTACTGATCGAACTCGAACATTCCGGTGCTCGTCTGAGTCCCACAAACGATACTATTTATACTTTATTTATGACTTTCAACCTAATGGTTGGCCTTCGGTGCATTAAGGCGAAGGTTTGTCGACGACAGACGAGTTTTCAGACTATGACACTTCCGGAACATCAGGAGGAAACGAGGGAACCGAAAATCTGTCCGAGATATCGTTACCTGCCAGCACTCGGAGAATGATAGATGATGCGGTTGTTGTCTGAATGCTGGATGAGTAGTCATATGTGTCACCCATTAGACACTCTCTTCCTAGACGAACGAAATGCATCCTTCTCTTCGGCTACTGCTTCGCTGCATAAATGATAAGAACCGGAAGTGCTTACCAAATCTGCTCGAGACAGATACCTTCAGAATGTGTACACTCACAGCTGTCTGTCTATGGTTTCGGGTGAAAATGTATGTCTGACCTCTCCCCCCTGTTCGTGTGCCTTATCATCTATACAGCTAGATGCTTTACCGTAACCGACGGTATGCTTTGGTTTTGTTAGTTATGTGTCAGTGTAGCAGCAGTCGACACGACTTGAAAAAGGGCTCATGGTTGGTTGGCACACTTAAAAGAAAGAGACAATTTGCAAGTCTTTAGGGAGATTATCCTATTTTGAGTAAAATATGGTGCTCTATGCTTTGTTCCTGTTTCTTTTGAAGCAATACTTCTAATGGCGATTACCAGTTTCTGAACAAATCCACAGCAAGCCAATTCCCTTTAACCCCTTGTCATTTATTACTCCGTTTAAGTTTTCCCCTAAAAGTATGCAATCAAATCAAAATCATAATTGCAAAAGTGCAAAATTGTTTAAATACTTTGAATTAAATTTCCAAATGATTCTCAAATGCTTTACATACCAATGAAATCTAGCACTCATTCCCATTTAGTTAATTTCAATTGATTCAGCCAGTTCAATCCTCCACCAGCTTGTTAATTGATATTGAAGCCAATATTGAAAAACTACATTTCATTTTCATTTCATAAATATTTACACAGCAAAGTTGTGCAGTATGAAATAAAAATGATATACCCAACATGCACGTTTCGTGCCTGGGTTTCATATTCTACCCATCCACATGCAATGCAATAGAACGTTATTATAGTTTTTAATTATCTTTCACCGTTTAGCTACAACGCTCCCTCGAGTCACTCGAGGCCACCCTCGATGGGTGTTTCAATGGTTCATTTTTCTGCCACGTATTCCCTTTCTTTCGACTCTATATCCTCTTGCTCTTATCGCCAGCTATTCTCTATTGATGACTTCATTGTGCCCGAACTTACCACTGGTCTGGTACCACCTACCGGCTGGTGTACCGCTAACCATTGCTTCACTACCACCGAACGACTTTTACTATTTGCCGAACACGAAAGTCACGAAAGCTAAATGAAATTGGAAAAGCAACAACGCTCGTGCAAAAGCCGCAAAACCTGAAACTATTGCCGATTGAAATCATCTATCCACCACCGATCGATCGATTCCATCTCGAGCTCATACCCCGGCTCCCTGCTCACTGGCTGATTGGGTTTCTATTTTTCAATTTTTTCCTCTCACCCCAAAACCGGCGGTGTAAAAGCGAACGAACGGTGAGGGAAAAGTTTTCACCCACTTGAAAAAAAAACCCATTTTCTATCCACCCGTGTCGTGCAGATCTCATAATCTTCGCCACTTGAACCACCAGAGAAAGCCACAGGCAAGTTGAGCAGGAAGGGAAGAATAGTTTTGTTATTAAATTTTATATTTTCTTTATTCTTTCATCTTTTCTTTCTTTGCGAAGTAGTGTACACAGAGACACCACCGTACCTTACAATATTGTGACCGAAGTGTTATCGTCGTCCATGGAATATGAGGTCCTTTGGTGGTGTTCAACGAAGGATGCAAACATATTGTTGCGTTACACATTTTGCACCAAGTGCTCATCAATGTTCTTCCTAGGTAAGGGTGTAGTTGAGCTGCACTCACCTTCGGGGCGAAAGTGACAGTTGAGCTGCGCGACAAGTTTGGATAGAAATTAATTTTACAAGCGACAGGCTATCCCTTCACAAGCAGGCATTCCAAAAATAGGAAGCTGTTGAACTTTTGCAGTAGAACTTGTGTGTTGGAAGTTCGTTAACAATTCCACTTACGTTAATGTTAGTGGAAACGTTTGCCGGAAAAGTATGGAACCTGTGCAAGCGATGCAATCCCTTAAACATCAGAGGAAACTATTCGATTAGCATACCTGTTTTGCTACCATAACGCTAATAGAAAATCATCCACGGTTGACCTCAAAACTTTATTGAACTGCCACCAGTAAGCTTATCAAACGCTCCAGAACAATCAATTAACCTGTCCCCTTTTTCAACACAACCGCGGCGCTGCACAAGAAAAGCATATACTAATACGATTATCATTGCAAGCTTTAGCGTGGAAAGGAAAGCAAGATAAGAGATAGAAAGAGAGCAAAACACACTGACACCTTTCAATGGCCGTGGCCATGTTCCAACACCTGCAGCAATAAAAAAGCTACCTCCAAACCACTCGTTAACTGCGATACTCATACTACCCAGTTCTTTATGCAGTGAACCCTTTACCAACACCGAGGGGACAATCTTTCGATCTCGCGCTTAATCCGCTCGTACGACACGACCCGAAAACTTTATCTACCACATAATCCTGTGCCCCCTCCAGTGTGCTTTCCAAGACTGGTGCGACACATCTCAGGTACTGTAGCGATGAGCGAGACCTTTACGAGGCGCTTCACGATACACGCTCACCTTGCAGACCATTTGCATTTGACGGCTGCGGCTCATTGGGTTGGTTTGGGTATGATCCAGCGACCCCAAGCTCATAATCCAAACCGTTCAGTGGTTGCTTTCTAGATGACAACCGTTCTTTTGTGTGGCCATCCTGCAGATGACTAGGTGCTTGGAGATGCTACTGCTCCTTAGCTTTGTGAGATGTCTTTTTTTTCCCTCAATTAAACCGCTAAATCCACCGGTACATGCACAATCTGCCAGCCTTTCCACACAAAAAAAAACATCAGTTGTCCCGCAAAACACCCTGTAACAGGTCGGGAAGCTGCTGAAGGTATTGTATTATATTAATCCTTACCTGACAAATGCTCCAGAAAACCTTCTAAAAACATTGGTAGAGACAGAGGCATCAAGCTGCAAGAAACAGCCAAGAGAGTGAGTTCTAGCGGGAGATGATGCCAAAAAGGTGACGCCACCTTTATTTCCATATGGTGGTGGTGAGATGAACCGGGGGCTCTGAACTTTTGGGGCTTGAACGCTCTTGTGAGCAAAGATACACACACCGCACAAGTACCACCGCTCTCCATGCATGGATGCTAAACTGTTTGCATTTTAATTAACTCATCATGACTTCTAACATTCACGTCGGGCTGCTATCCGCAGCAACGCCAGGCTAAGCTGCCAGCAGAAATTCTAACCTACAAGCATATATACACACACAGTCTGGCGTCTCATCACACAGGATCAGACAGAGGATGTTTCGCGGATGTTCAAAGAAAATTGTGCTTCCCTGTACTCGGGATAATGTTTGCACACCTGATATGAACCAAAACAGGGAAATGTTATACCACACGTACAAACGTCAACTTTCAACAGTTCACGATGCAAGAGAGTGCTCCAGAAATAATAGTAAACCGTACCCGTCGTTTGCGGTCCAAATTGACACGCTAAATTGGTTAAAATTATACGCCAACCCCGTGTATCGGTGCAGTTCCCACAACATTCGAAATTTATTATAATCCATACCACACGAACCCTGCCTGTCCTTCACTCTTCCCTTTTGACGTCAGCTAACCAAAGTTTGCTTACAAATTCCTATATTTAGGATTACGACAACCGTAAGATGTCACTTCGCACAACTCCATCTGATGAATTGTATGATGTGAATTTTGAAACAGGAATGCAAAATAAAATCCAAACTAATCCCTCCACCAAAACCACAATGAAGGTATCACAATGCTAAAGGTACACCATCGACACCGCTCCACAAATACACACACAAACACAGTCCCATTGTGGGAAATGATTTACGAATGTTCAAATTCTTGTGGATGCTGAATTGAGGTGTAAACGATCATAATTTACCTACAAACATAGCTGTCGGTGTTACTGTCGCTGGCATAAATCCTACCATGATTGACAGTAACGTTTGGCACAAACGTAAAGCCATTGGATTGTATGAATCGGTCGTGTTAAAATAATGGTGTAAATTTTCATCGTGTTGGAAGATTAATGATTATTTGATACTTTGTAAAGAAAGACAGAAATGCTCGTTTTCTTCATGCTGACGAGCAATAAACTATTTTTAGCATGTCGGATGCTACACTCGGTAACTTAGCGATTAGCGTGTGATGTACATAAATTACAACGTAACTTAATACCTCATTATAAAGATAGCTACTGTTGCAAACTGAGTATCTCCTGCTTATAAATCATCAGAAATTCACACTCTTCATTGTCATGAAATCGATATTTGTTCATCTCAATTATCGTCCAATGGTGGGCTTAGGGAGAATAAACAAACATACTACGTGCAGCAAAAACGCCTAAAACTATGCTTCTTGTAGTATTTTATAGGAAGATAGTATACTTGCAAATCAAAGCGCCTAAATGTATGCTTTTCTTATACAATATTATACTTTGGCTATCAACGATGCTTGGACACGCTTCTAAACGTCCTGCAAGACGATGTACATGACCACCTTTTCACAGTGGTCACCTTTTCACAGTGGTTTATATTGCAAAAGAATAAAGCATGCTAAATAAAATATTATTTCATCAAAACTGTCAATAGAAAACTCTCAGCAAGCACACACACAGACACATCTGACCAAAATAAAAATCCCCTCAAAAACCACTTCCAGCCGTGCACAGTGGACAAAAATGCGATGGACTTTTCGAGTGCATGTTTACACCGGCAACAGCAAAGTACACCAACAGCGATTGAGCTTTTATTCTCTCGTCTCGTTTGGGGCACGTTCACAATTTGAGCATATTTACTTGCGGTTTTTCGTCAAATTGCTACATCCACCGAGCCTGAGTGGAATTTTGTCGAGTTGTATATGCTGTGAGTGCTATACGCTTAAGCATACACACATGCTACACACGCTTGAACAAACCTGCTATCAGAACAACAGCCGTTGTAAAGTTGTGCCACTGTTTGGTGTTCGGGTGTGGTATAGGTATGTACCCAGAAAAAAACCAAACGACATGCATGGTTTGTAATGAAGTATATTTTAATTGAAACTCTAGCTTCATTATGTAGTATTGTTGGACACTCCAGTTGCTACTTGTTTCATGTATGTATGGTTAATAAAACTTTTCTTTAAATTTTATCATTGTTATTGCTACGCTTCATATTACAGTTGTCTGAATTGTCCCACCCAAGCACAAACACACACACACACACACACACACACACACACACACACACACACTGATACTAAATTAACCAACAACTACGTAACAGTCGAAATCCACGCCAACTAAAGTCAACACAAATGATGTTACTCATTCAACCCACGTTGGCAAGCAATTCGGAGAAGCGACTTGCACCTTTACGACAGCCGATGGTCTGTTTTATCAAGGGAGATACTTTTCCACCAAACAAAGTGATTGTCTAAATTTTTCTTCAGACGGAAAGTCAAAGTTAATGTGATAAATTTCAAGAGCGCTGTCCAAGTTGATGGACAAAACTGTCCCGTTTCATGCTTTACTCAGTTTTGATGGTGTCAAGTGGGGAAGTTTATTATGTGGTGTAGAGTTAACAAATTGACTCGTTACTTTTTCTATCAGTAAGAATAGCTTTTTACTAGCTTTTATTACTAGCTATCCTGTAAACTTACTTTTTCGATTTGACAGAAAGTTACACTTTTTAAATCGTTGAATATCTATACTGCAAATTGAATCGTCAGTTATTAGTTACAACATCAAAGGAGTCATGGAATGATTGTAAATAAACCCATAAACTTTGAAAGCTTGTTAAAAATTTGATGTAGTAGACATGACTTTTAAATGTTTTATTGAATCATCTATGCATTCGTTTATTGATATTACTGTTGCCACATTTCTACTCGTCTAATCTCTTCCACCTAAAAGCGTTCCATCGTGGCGTTTGAAATTTTCACAACACACAGCCAAACTACACTCTTCTCTGAAGCATACATGAAATTCCCACATCTTTGTGGAACAAATTCATGCCTTTGTGCCTATTTTAGACATAATATAAAATTAGTTCGTTGTACCCACTCACCGCACACGCATGCTTTCTTGTTTTTAACAACGATTTCAACTATTCACTTCTAACTTTCCATTTCCGTTACGGAAACCGCACATCAACCTAACGCACTCACGCTACCTATTTCGTGTTTCAGGGGCCAGCTGCAAGTGTCTTGCACACTGTTTCGACAACTTTATCCCCAAACACTCACCCGGATGTCACCGGATTTTACGCCGCCCTGAAACTTATCCCACCCATGCACGTGGGGTGCAAATTTTGCAAAACACACCCCACCTCTCCCTACCATGCATTCACCCTCATCAACGGAAAGTGTTTTATCAGGCATCCAGCGTACGGAAAACTTGTTGAAACAGCATCGCAAGATTACCGGACACCGTCGCCGTCGTCGTCGTAGTCGTCATGCTCCTGCAAAGTTTTCGGTTATGTTATCGGCAAACGGTCCGGCCCTGCCGGCTAGGAGCGATGATGAATGTGTCACTCTGGCCGCAATAAATTTTGCGATACTCACTAGCACGCATTGGCACATCGAGACACTTCCGGCCATGGAAAGATGCTCGCCGCCCGAACGATATGTTGTTTGCCGAAAGTTTGACGTGCCACTTCCGACCGGCAGCCTTTGGGGATAATGTTTTTAGTTGAATTTTGTTTCATTTTGCTCTACCTTTTCAATTTCAACCAAGTGTGCCATCCTTTCCGGTGCGTTCTATCGTGTGGAAATTGAGGATTTTCTCTTGGTGGCACCGGGGAAAGAATCCCTAAGTAATGTGTTTTAACTACCGGTACGGAAACGGCCGGAGTCTTGTACTCCCTTTTTAAAGCCAGGCACAAGGATTATTCTGCAAACTAAAACAAAACAAAAACTCCAAAATATATTCCATCAATCATCAATCAAAGTTTGACCGGATGCAATTTCACAGCTCCTCGAATTCGACCGCCCGTCTCTAATGAAGTCCTGTTTTGCTATCCGCGGTTAGATGTAAGCACATACAAAAAAACTCGTTTTAAACCTTCGTCATACTTTTTGGTTGTTGTTGTTGGAGTTCTGTTTTAAGTTTTCCATATCGCTTCACACTGTCCCCAGCTCATCAGTCAGAAAATCAACAGTTTCCGCTTGTTGATTGCTGGATCGATTTATTATTCAAATCAAGGGACAACATCGTTTCCGATTCGATTGTGCTGCATTTTAATACCGATTGTGATAGTTTTGCGCTGATCAGGAAGTGTATTTTATTTGCAAAACAAGTTCCTTCCGAGTGGAGAGTAAATTATTCAAACAAATGCGACTCATTCAGTTGTTTGCAACTTCATCATTAGTGGTAGACAATTTGCTCACGATCAAACTTTTTGTCTGAAAGATTTTGTTGTTTGTAGATAATATCGGTTAAGAAATATTGCATAAAGACACTTTATTTATAATTATTGTTAAATTCATTTAAAATTTGCTAAAACAGGCTGCATTCTGAAAAATGATTCTAATTAAATCATTGCCGAAAGATATGCTAATCATTTTTTTACCACAATTCACTCTCGTTACCTGGTAGAATTAGAAAAATTGACAACAAATTGTGTTACTTTCAAATGCAATTAACACTACAACAATGCATGCTACTTCAAGATATTCAAGCCGGAGTATGACTACAGCTATACTACTTGGTATTTGTACTATACATCATAACAAAGACATAAACATATTTATTTTATCATTAGCTAAACTGTATGACAACTCCCCATCCTGGTCGGTGACCTCAGGAAACGCGAACACCCAAAATGCTTGACATTATCCATCTCAGACCTCGTAAAAACAAACAGACATCATGTCATGTCTTCTGCCCTGTTTCATTATGAATATCAAAATGGACCCCGTCAACACCCCAGCCTTCATCCGTAGACTGTTCATACTTATGCGAACAAACAAGCACCAAATGAAATTAGCTCCGCAAGCAAACGACCTGCGACTTCGTCCCGGGGCGTCAACCATGCGTCCACTCTCTCGCTGTATTGCCTTCTCTTACCGCATACCAGCAAAGTGTTCCCAACCATGAAGGATGCCGGACACTGGACATAATTCAATTTTCGTTCATCTAATTAATGAGATAGCCAGAGAGTGAGATTGAGCTAGTGGGCGTGAGCTTGGAGGGCGCACAAATACAAAAACCTTCCAATGTGTGATAGCGTGCGCTTCTGATGGTTGTTTCCTTACCTATCCTTATCGATGCAAATGGAATGTACACCCCAATAATCGATAATATACATCAGCTCAGAAATACCTGCATCTAGACCGTAAGCGGAAATATACTCTCAATTTCGTCAATTGTTCAAATAAAAAAAAGACTTTTAATATTTTGTTCTTTGTTTTAAACCTCACACTAACCACTGTATCCTCCAACATGTTCTATTTTACATTTTCTCTTTTTCTTAAATGGCAACATCAAAGAGCCATATTGCCCGGAGACTCAAGAATTGAAATTCCAGTTAAATTTAATAACATCGGAGTGCTAAAATCTAAACCTAGTACTCGTTGCATGCTGAATACTTTCGTAGACAGGAGAAACAGGAAAGGAATGCTTTACCGGATTGAAATGCAAGCGCGTTCCTTTATTTCATTTCATTTACTGCTCACCTATAGTATTATTAAGAGGGGAGTTGATTATCAAGAAAGCTTCTACTTGTGTATACAAGTAAAACTATAAAAAAATGAGATATGAGATCAACACAATTTTTTTTTTCACAAAGAAAAAGTTCTCAAAATCAACTTCTCACAATCTTAAATATTACGTTTATATGAACGACGAAGGGAAGTAATATGAAAATCAAAACTCTGAGATGTAAGTAACATAATGAATCAAAATACACCGAGTCTTTTAAATTATTCTTGGCGTAAACGACCTACGCAATCATGATGGCTTTTTTATGCTTCCTAGACTTCTTTTTACCTCGTATCCGAATGGCTAGTCCTTTAGATTTGAACTACGTCTGGCCTTTGCAGGAGCTATTATATTAATTACAATAATCGTTTTCCGAGCCTTAATTATATGTAACCAACACACACCCATCCTCTCAGCCACACACACAGACATACATACTTTAAACAAATCTTATCACCCTAAACCAAACACAACTGATCGGCACAGTATATTCGAGACCGTGCTACAGTTACGTCCATCGACGCAAGACGCTCGGGTCTTGTTTTTATTACATTATTTCTTGCCAGTACACCGTATAAACCATGATCAGTAAACGTTCGCGTTTGCTGCTCCTGCTGCTCATTATTCCTCTTTCCACTGCACTGATGAGAGAAAAAACCTGTGACACTATCAAAAACCAAGTGAGACGCATCGATTCTACCGTAAGCAACGAGGCAAGTGTCATCAATCCGCCACCTTCGTTCTATACTGCCAGCAAGGCGGACATCAGATTGGAAATACTGCTGGACACGTTTGAAGCTGTACTGGCCCAATATCGTCAGCAACAGAATCAAGTTACATCATTTGTAAAGAGTAAGCTGAAGCAGTTCAGTGTTCCGGCCGAAGGATTGCAGGATAATGCAGCGCAGCTTGAGAAGGTGTTCCGCATCATCGAGGAGCGAAATGCCTTTCAGCGGCTGCAGGTAGTTGAACAGAAGCAAATGAATCAGAATGTTACAGCCGAGCTTGCCGAGACACAGGGCCATAAACAAGTGCAAGAGCAGCGAAAGCAACAGCTACAGGCCGATTTGGTAGAGCTATCCGCTAAACTCATGCAGATGGAAACGGAGAACAAAAAGCTGCAGGCCACGATCAACGGCAATCCGGCTACTGTACAGGGTTAGATGAAGTGAAGATGTATTTTTGTGATTATGAATAAAAATTTCCCATCACCAAATCGTACTACACTAAGCCATATGTAGACAAATATTAAAGAAACTTTTGCAAAGGTACAATTCTCGTTGGCTTATCGCAGAATCAAACCAGCCATCAATCCAACGAAACGTTGTATGGAAATCCCCTTTTTTAAAAAGGGGAATCACACTGCTCTTCTCAGCTGAATCCTACATCATAAGGTCATCGTTTGTTTACAATACAAGGTGTTGAAAATTGACTTTGTGTTAGTGAAGTGAATCAGAAACAATCAGCGTGCTATCACCAACCATAACAACATGCTCAATACGCCAGCTCCTTCAGTTGCTGATAGATCACGATGGCATTCAAATCGACGATCGTCTTTCTGCTGTTCTTCGCTGTAACAGGCGTGTACAGCTGGTTAACGCAATGTAACCCACATGTGAGTTATATTGAATCAATTCAGACACGGCTGCAGTTAGCGGCTAATCGCTATGGAACGTCCTACTCGTGGGAGTATAGTGATACTCACGACGGTCTGCGGAATATACTGGATAAACTTCAACCCGATTTTGAGAGCCTTCGAGCAGCTAAACGATCAATGGAAACTTACACCACCAACAAACTTCTTCACTACGGCCTGAGTCGAAGGGTGACAAGCAGTGGCTACGATGTCAGTGATATTGATAGTCTGAGCGAAATATTCCGCATGCTGGACGCTGATAATGATGTCGTGCTAAGTGAACTGGAGCTACAACAGAAGGAGTATGTGGAGCGACAGCAGGAGCTTGATAGACTGCTTGCACAAATCCAACAGCTGACCAACGGTAACCTTGCCCTGGAGAAAAGTATCAAGGAGCGCAACGCTACCCTCACGAAGACACTCAGTACCAACAGCAATCTGCAACGAATCGTCAATGAACGTGGACTCCAGTAGTTTGTATTGTTGCGCCCCTTTATCCTGTGACGGACGTCAGTGCAAAAGTGTTACTAAACCAAGCTTTAGATGGTGCATCTAAAAATAAATAAATAAAACTCTTTATCCGCTCTACGTGAAACTTCTTTTAATGTTGAACTTTCGCAAAGAGTGGATGATGCTCTTTAATGCTTAAAACTCCCCAAATAACTGATTCTCCAACTCCAAAAACCCAGCACAGAGAGACAGAGAAACTTTATCCTTGCTAATGCTCTCCTACCTTTGTTTTGCTTTCTTCAGGATCTTTACGTCCCGTGGACGATGGGACGTCCAAGTCAATAAAAAGGAAACTCCTGTCGAGTGACATGTTCCATTTGTGTTCCGTTTTGGACTTGAAGATACTGGACAGGCACGCAAACCGCTTTTATCCGACAAACCTGATCCATCGCCAAGGTTGAGCTGTCCAAGTAGGCCAAGTGTGATAGGCTTGCGTACACGAAACATGGAGCACAAGGAACGGGAAAAACTCGCTAACAAACGCAACGGACACAAAAAGCTATCAGTATTCGTTGCCGGCATAGTTAACAACCGCTGCGATCCTGGTGCCAGCAGTTTCATACCTACTTTCGGACCATTCCCCAGAATAGCTATGATCATCTAGTGCGAGACGTTTATCAGACACGACAACGGACCACCGCAAAGGTACCGAGTGTTGTACCTAAGTTTTCATACTTCGCGAAGGTTGATTTTAAGAGCACTCAGACAATGAAAGCCTCTTTTACGTACACCGGCTAGTTGCTGTTTGTCTCGCATACTCCAGGTGAATCATACACTCACAACGAGTTGAAGGATTATCCATGAAAAATTAATGCACTGTTCCATCTACGTGCTGTACTTAAGCTAGAAGGAAAATTTATTCACTTTTCACGAATTTAGGCACGACAGAGGAGACTTGAGGAATTGGTCAGTTACGCCATATAACACGTCACAGTTGATAGTGAGTCGAATTTGTTGCGAATATCGCTACCAACATTCACAATCACTCTTCGTTCCGTCAGGCTGTGGGAATGTTCGACATTATCCCCCACGAGCTCGTTACACAAGTGTTGCAAAGCATTTAGACGTACATAAATCACACCACACAGTTACTCCTTGCTAGACGTTAGGGCTAATATTTTATCCTTTGATTAGATTTATCTCCCTGCTGCGTGAAATGAAGATGCTAGACGCTGGTCGTAAGACACCGATCTTCCAACAGCGCCACGACACACACACACACACACTCCATCGGATCACCGGAATGATAGATTTGCTATCAATTATCGTCTCCATTTGTTGATACTACGTCTACGGCAAACGGTAGATGCCGCTGTCTCAACGGAGACAATTGTTTATCAGCTCTGTTCACCGTACATATAAAGACATTGGTACACGCTAGTGACTGCACGTATTTTAAGCCAAATAAATTGAATGCATCATGTAAGCAATAGGTTTCTCTTAATCATACCGATGCAGGACATTTCTCATTGCACGTCGAGATTTAATTGGTTTTCGTAAGAATTTAACAGCAACTGTAGATTGCTGCAAGCTTTGGATGATCGTTAGACAGCTTTCCTTGTGGATGAGCAGCTTACGGAGATAAGGACAATAAACGAATCTTAAGGGATTACAGGTGCACGCATTTTTTAGAAACAAAAACTGTTATCGTTCACAAAATGTGCTTTTGTAATGCACACAGTATGCATTTGGGCGTTGTGTAACGTTGATTGCATACTTCTAGGAATATGGGACATCTGTTTTCATGCAGATTGATTGTTACAATGTTGATTGTCTTTCCATAACATTAAATCTATCACTTTTCTCAACGCAACCAACCGTAGCCTCTTTCAAGCAGCGAATAAACAGCCGACAAAAAATCTGTTATTTTATGCAGTTTCAAGAATTCCATTAGCATTCCCGGGCACGGTAATACAATTTATCAAGTGGTAATTTGAGAAGCGATCCACGTAAATTATCTTTTCACAGCTTAAAACAACAAAAACCAACCCGAAGCGCACCGGCAATGAAATCATCGCCCTGTATAATCATATCAAAAACCTACAAAAATATTGATGCCATTTCGGGTCGGTTTTCTCTCTTTCTCACTGGAATGCACGTCGTCCTTCATTATTGCGTACAGGTAACAGCTTAATGGGCACCGGGGAGCACCTTGGCTACCATTACCGTCTAATTTATTCAAACGCTTAGCCCCCCCCCCCCTCGTCCTCACGACACATTATGACTTTCGCTTGCTGGACCGAGTAGTGGACGAGTTGCTCGAGTTAGCTGTGTGCATCGAACAAGGTTCACGAATCCTGGGACCTACCATTAGCCATTACACATCCGCCATCCTCCCACGGTTTGTCTCGGTAGTTGACGTTTCTGCAGGGGTAAATCCATTTCCGGTCATTAGCGCAACTGGCCACAGTCTGGCGGTGAACTTTCTCGTCGACCAGTGGGATGCTTTTTAATGGTTATGACTTATCGTTGTTTTGCGCAAAGCGTCACACAGCGAGCATGGTGGCGTGCTGACATCATGGCTTCGTGATGGAAAGGAGCGTTAACGTTCTGTTGGTTTGCCGTAAAGAGAAGGACTTAATGCTGTTTGGCAGAGGTGTTTTCTTCGCTACCAAAAATGGCTTCTGTCGCGTTAAGATTGTTACTGTACACGAAAGTTAAAGAAAATAAAAATGGAAGATTGCAAAAGCTATCGAAAAATATGATATTAGGGTTTAGAGTAAATAACGCTTTATGTATTTTTCAAGCCATTCCCATTGCCTGCCTTACAACACGCCGAAATGTGTGCAATATGTTTTTTTTTATTTCGCTGGTATTGTTTTAAATTTTTTTAATTGCTAATGATGTATCTATTGGTAAACTATTAGTGAAAACATTAAATTATATCATTTTAACGCTTTTTTTGTGCACCGCAAGTTGCTTCTTGCTTTTCCCATGCACAATTCCCTGAAACAATCTCCATTTGCGGCTTAATACTTTACACATTTTTCCAACCACACGAAACCAATGAATAAAACCAACATCACTGAAGCAAGAGAACAACATCCATTGCGTAAAGTGTAAATTAAAACAAACGAATGACCCAAGGATTGTTTTGACTGTGTAAAGAAAAATATTATTTCACAAACACCCACCGGGGTCGGATGTCGATTCCATTTACCCATTTGCTTCGGTGATTGGCAGCACCAGTCCGTTGCACTGATGAAGTGTTTAAGAGCACATGGAAATTATTATCTCGACGGTCACCATTACGCATGGAACACCGGTTTTGCGTGTTTTCCTTTTACTGCACATGCCAAAGAATCACAATCCAAATAACCAATTCGTTGCGATGCGAGTGAATGATCGGGTTAATATTAACCATATCGAGTGCAGGGTAAGTATTTATCGAGTAAATACTCACTGCATCACTTGACGCAATTTCCCCTGGTGAGGCTCTCACCAAACAACCAATCAACGGCGGACAGTATGGACGAGATTCATTAAATTAATTAAATCCTTACATTCGCATATGCAATGCCCAGCCGCATTCAAACAAGCATTATGAAGCGTTTCAATAATCACAATAATTTTTGCGGCCTTTGGATCGAGATAACCGTGTTCTGCGTGCATAACCGTGGGTAACGCGTATGTTTGCTTCCTTTCGAGCCTGGAAGTGGCAAAATAATAACACCACTCCACAATTCCATCACCACTACGCGGCCGTCGAGTGATGGAAAGCTGGTGAACGTAATTAAATTCGGCACCACGAAATGGTCATTTTCAGGTCGCGATGAATTATGCAAACAAAATTTTACAAGCACCTTCCGGTGCGGCGGGAGTGCACTTTTGAGTGCAGTGGAATTAATTGCACACGGACGGTTGGGCTTTAAGCGGTCACTGTTTCGGGATTGCTTAACTGAATAGTGGGCAAATCGTGGCTAATTGGATCGATTTGATTGAAGAACAAGATTAAATGTGGTTGCTTAGTAGTTTTACTTGATAAATTATGGTGTAGTGCATACATTCCAATAAGTAGACTCGTGCAATAGTTAATAAATATTTCAATATTTACAACTCAAGGAGATTGTTTTTATTTATTTTTTTAAACCAGTATATATTGATTATGCTTTAAACACAAACAATTTATCAAGTAACTATAAACAATAGTTCCTACACTCAAGCGTATAGCGTTAATAAGCGAAGGACTCTTCTCTTTCGATCAATATTTGAATTGAATATTTGATATTGTAAAAATTACAGCACAAATATTATTATTTACATAGCTGTGTTGCATATTTGCCATATGACTATTCGGCTACGTGGTAAAAATA
>KB700593.1:0-26708 GCA_000349165.1 Anopheles christyi | reverse complement strand
TGGAACTCCCTTTCACATTTACTGTCAGGCGTTTCCGCCACGAGCGCCATGGTCAATGAACGAATAGCTTAGAAGCTTCATAAATCTTTCGGGTTCTTTATTATGTTTTTTTTTTCTCTCTATGTGCAAAATGTAAAAGCTTTACAGTCTGATAATATAGGAACAAGTTTGTGTGATGAAATAAATGGTATATTTCTTTTTTTTCCTCTACAGCAACACTTTGCTCTACATCAAATTCCTTCTCCTTTGGGCGTCTGTAATAACAGCAGACTTTTTGCTCGAATTCCGCTTTGAATTCCTTTGGCCGTTCTGGCTGCTGCTTCGTTCAATATATGATTCCTACAAATATAAAGGATTGGTAAGTTTGCACAACCCAGCATCAGCATCTTGGGGTACATTAACATTTGATGGCTTATGGTGTGTTAAACATTATCTTTTTTTGTTCTAAATTTTCATCTAGGCATTTTCGGTACTGTTTGTCTGCATAGCCGTGACATCCGATTTGGTATGTCTGTTTTTTATCCCTGTACAGTGGCTGTTTTTTGCCGCCAGTACATACGTTTGGGTGCAGTACGTCTGGCATACAGGTGAGAATGGGTATAATATAATTAATTCGATCGGTCATCCGGATAGATCATTAATTTAAATGTGGACTTATGTTTGACTTATTTCAGATAAAGGAATCTGTTTACCGACGATAATACTGTGGATATTGTTCGTATATCTGGAGGCCGCCATACGATGGAAGGACAGTCGAAATATACCGCATCTCAATCTCTGTCGACCATTCGCCGCTCATTGGTAAGCATGATAATGTTTCAACCGTAATTGAATTGTACAAAGTACATGTGAGGCGCAACATTGATGACTGTATTGAATGATTTTTTAGCATTGGATATCCGGTGGTGACGCTTGGTTTCGGTTTCAAGAGCTACGTAGGCTACCGCATACGGCAACGCAAGCAGCGCGAGGTAGCAAAGGACAACGATTTCTACATGCAGCTGCTGCAGGAAGCGCTGCCTAAGGAGGAATCGAGAGCGCTGGAACCGCTGGTCGATGGTGCTACAGGAAGTGAGCAGTTGACGGCACCGAAAGAGATCGTACCGGTTGCGTCGTCGAGTAACAATCATAGTCTGAACAGTAGTAGCAATAGCGCTGCCAGCAACCGAAGTGATACAGGACAGCATCACCACCACAACCACCATAATCACAATCATCACCACCACAATCATCAGCAACAGCAGCAGCAGCAGCATCATCATCATCATCATGCCATTCATAGCAAGAGTACGCCGAGCTACAAATCGTCGAGCACTGGGTCCGGCTCGACGGCTCATGTAAATGGGCACGTTAGCAGTGTTAGCTCTCCTTCCTCTGCGTCGACCAGTGCGATGAACGGGGGTCTAAATCACTCTTCGCACCAACAGCAAGGATCTTCCAAGCATCGGAAAAGTTTGGACAAGGATAGCAGCAGCAGCAGCAGCAGTAGCAATTCATCATCAAATTCATCCAGCATGTTTAATGCCGGCAGTAAGATGAATGGTGGTAGTGGTGGTAATGGCAGTAACTACTCCTACCATCAGGCCACCACATTCCAGCAGAACGGTGGTAACAATAGCTCCACGAGCAGTAGCTCCAGCAGCAATAGCTGCAGCAGCAACAGTGGTAGCGCTACACTCAGTACAAAAGAATTCTCGACCACGGTTGGTCGTGGAAATGACCATAACGGTAGCATTCACTGCAACGGCGGAAGTGTTGCAAAGGATTCAAAAGACGGTTCCGGGCAGGGTTTAGTCGTTCGTAAAGACAACGACAAGGAGACGCCTAACAGCACCAGCACCAGTTCGGCCGGTTCGATAGGTTCGTCTGTTTCGAGCACTGCTAAACACGGCACTAGTCAAACGGCAGCAACGAATCGCTCCAAAAGCCCAACCGAGAGCTCAACATTTAGTACGGTGGGCAGCAACAGCAAAACGAACAGTGGAAAACAGAATGGCCACATTTCGCAATTCCATCAGGCGGAGCAAGTACAATCAGTGGCGAGTACGGAAGTAACGTCGACTGGTACGGAATCGAAAGGAGGTGGTGGCCGTTCCGGGCGTAAAAATCGGCTCAAGAAGGCTGCAGAGCAGGCTCAACTGTCGGCAATCGCTAAGATTTGTGCGACCATTGCACTGGCTTCCTCGGTGACCACTCTAACTACAACGGGCGGGGCGACATTGTCATCCGGTGGTGGTGGCGACAAAGCAACAACCATCACATCATCTTCGTACACCGGCAGTGTGCCGTCTGCCTCCGTTAAAGACAATCACCAGCACAACGGGGAACAAGTGAAAGATTCCGGTGAAGGCGGTTACAATAGCAACAGTGGTAGTGGTACACGGGACAACAAAAAAGACCCAAACGGTCTGTCTGTTGGCGGTACAGCAAAGGCGACTCCAATGACGACAGGATCGTCTGTTCAAGCTTCATCTGCTGGAACTTCTTCGCCGATCGCTACTACCGTAGTGGTACAGAAGGTCTGCGAAACTTGTCCACGGCTTGAAGGTGACTTAAAGAAACTGCGAGCCGAAATGTCTTCTCATCGACAGACAGAAAATGAGCTACGTCAGAAGTATGATTCCACCACGGGCAACCTGAAGTCGTGTTTACAGGCTAAGCAGAAGGAATACGATGAACTGCATACCAGGTAAGAGCTACGAGGGGTTATTCCACTGCATTGTTCCACTAACTCGCGTTTACCTTCTTTGATGATTTTATACAGATACCAAGATCTTAGTAGCCAGCGGCAGCAGGAACGGCAGAATTTGCAAACCGTTGAGCGACGGCTAGGTGAAGAAAGGCGACACCGGCAATCACTAGAGGCACAGCTGAACAATGAGCGCAAGTATCGGAAGCAAGCTGAAGAAAAAGCGGCCCGTTCCGAGTGTGGCGAGTCATGCAAAATGAAGAAGCAACAGATGGAAATGGAGATCGATAAGCTGCAGCATGAAATGCTAAATGCGGAGGATGCGAAGCTGATGGCCGAAAAGCAGGCTCGCAACTATGAGCAAGAGGTAATGTTGCCGGCAGAGGTTTTAGGCAGTTGCGTTGAAATAATGGAGGGCAACCATGAACCATTAATTTTCAAAGGCTCATCAAGCATAAAATATTATGAATTTGGACGATAATGAGCCATTCCAAATTAAAACTTCATTAATATACATCATCCGCGTTTCGTGAGTTTTGCTATCTTAAATGATTTATTAGCTTAGCTAATGCAGTTAGCACACTTTCTTGAATTTCTATGGAATATGTCAATATCGTATGGCTCAAATAACACTTATTTTGAATAAGTTGATAAACTCTCTGAGTGCATAAAGATGCATATAGCAAACCCCTAACTCTGATTATATGTGTTATCTCACGCTTTCTTTACTTTTCACGCGTCTATAGATGAGAAAGTTCGAGCTACAGTTGCGAAGCCGCGAATCCCAACCGAACACGGAGGTGCTCATAAGCGCGTTGGCAGCGATGCGGGATAAGAATGAAACGCTTGAGAAGAACCTTTCGGCCGAAACGAGAGTTAAGCTGGACTTATTCTCAGCCCTCGGTGGCACTAGGCGGGAGGTTGAAATTCTCACCTGTATGTTGTTTACAAAAGAACGTCAAATAGACGATCAGAAGGCGTTATTAAATTTAATTTTCCCTCTTTTACCATTGTCAGGTAACCTGCGTTCGAAGGAAAAAGAAATACTTGATCTTAATGCAAAAATCGTACAGCTCGTAGCGGTCATGCCAAACGATGCCCTCGTTCTAACTAGCCACGGTGGTGGAGCGGGATCGGATGGTTCATCAATGATGCGATTGGCTGATGCACCGCAGCTTTTGCCCCAATCGCTGTCAAGCGGGCACCTGAACGGAATTGGCCCGGTCGGCGGTGGTGGATCTGTGGGAGGCGGTGGTACAGGTGGAAGTGGAATGCATCAAAGCAACCAGCAGCAGCAAACAAGCCCAATGTCGCACATGGTGGTGCAGAACGGGCCATCGTTCTGCAGTCAATTAGGTAGCCTCGGGGTGCTAACTTCCACCATGACGACACTTCCCTCGTCGTCGGTGCTGGCCGGTCCGAACTCGAACACGGCGAACAATGGCTGCGGTGTACATCCGTCGTCCGGCGCTACCGTCTGTGTCGGTTTGTCATCGTTGGGCGGCACTGGCAGTGGTAACAATGGTGGACAAATAGTACAAATGCAAAACTCGAACAACGGTGGCACTAATGGCGGCAACTGTCCTTCCAGTCTCGATCCAAACGCGACTATTTACACACCGAAGAACAATGGCATGGTCGGCGGTACTGAAGCCTGACCGCATGAGTTATCGTTTTTCCCGCCTAGCAATGTCGCCTTTTCAACGCTCCCGTCGGCCTCCTCTCTATCGCTGTTTGTCAGCCTGGACAGCGGCACTGGTGGCCCCATAAATACCACTGCTGCAACCACTGTCAACACCAGTGCAACTATTCCAACTAGTAGCAGCAGCAACCTGATCAGTGCTAGCGTGGCCAATCTGGCACAACAGTACAACGCACACCATGCTCAACATTCAGCAGGCAGGTCTTCAGCTAACAGTTTGCTATCACCATCCCATTCAACATCGCTGCTGTTGTCGCAAACGAATCATCCTGTCCATCATCACTATCAGCAGCAGCAGCATCCACAATACCACCAACAGAAACAGCAAACACATCATCAACAACAGCAGCATCGACAACTTCCGCCAAACGATCCGTTCGCTTAATTCTCCACGACGCACTGTGCCGGAATTCGTTCAGTTTCGCTTTCTTAAACCTAGGTTTAAAATTATCTACATCGAACTTTTTTTCTTCTTTAAATCTTTAATCTGTCTAGCTAGCTTCTCCTTCCCGCCGTGGTAAAATTTCTCAACAAAGAGAAGGTTTTTTACTGCTTCTTCGAATACACTATTCAAACGTAACCACACAGTTTTGTTGTGCAGCTCCAGAAAGCTGGAACGGTATTGATCTCATATGAATAATCTCCCCCAGAGAAGAGCTTGTCTTTTGCTCACTTGCGCTGCACACAGGTTAGTGTAGCGATTTCAAGCTTATGATTTATCGTAAGCAAACCTTATGCAACACGTGTTTTCTCTTGTTGCGTGTTATTTTAATTCTTAATTATTTCGCACTAAGTTCCTATTCCATAATGTTCTTCGAAAATTATCCGCGGACTGGATCTGGCACGAATTGTGTGCCGTTGTTCTGGAAGTGACTCTCTCTATTACTCTTTGTTTAATTTTAAGCTTCCGTTAAGGATTTTGAAATGAATTTCCCAATAATTCAAGCCGTTGAGAAATAGCCAACGATTATTGGTTCAAATCGGCACCGTACTTATGACTGTACTTTACGCGAGTCGAGTTATTTTTCTTTGGTGGATACTCCATTCGCAGCAATTGAGTGGTGAATGCTAGTTCCTTTCATTATTTTAAGTTTGTCAATAATTACTTTTTCTCTCAAACAAAAATACCGTTAATTTTGCTGCAGAATATAAAGACCACAGCATATGGGACAGGAAAAAAGTGTAAAAGCGCATCGCCTAATTGCGCGCGTTTTGAGGATGTCTGTGCATGCACTCGTGTTCAACTGCGTTTCCATTCCCTGTTGGTCCCCTTATATTTTTAAAAGCCACCAAGCTTAGCCACAGCGGTTTTGTACGATGAAACAAACAATTGCAAGCAACAAAAAAAATATGAGTATCGTGTGCCGGGAAGGAGGAAAATGCAGACATAATGTTGTGATATTCATATTACTTAAATATATATATATATATATGTATATATACATACACGTACAATATATATATATATATTATTACATATATGTATTTTTACAATTAATCGTAACTATAGATTATTTATCATGTACACACATAAACAAACACACACACTCATATGCGGTTTAGCGGCAACCACTATTGGAAACAAAGAGACAAAAATATCAGAACTCGTACCAACAAAACCCCTCAACCATTGAAAGAAGGCCTATATGAAAAATGCCTTCCTTTCGAATTAATTTTGAGTGATACGGAAAGTGGGAAATTGGAATTCATTTATTGCTTTATTAGAGAGAGTCCGTTGTCCCCCTTCATGCGCACTGTCGATAGCATACTGCCGCAAGTACTGATACTTTCAATTAAGTTTAGCTAAGTTCTGCATCCTAAATGATTACACTCGGTGTTTTTAGTTAGTAACATTCGCCGAACGCTCTTGCACGAGCTGTTTGGTTTTGTACGATCACACCTGCCGCTTTTAGAATTCTCGTTCAAACAATCCTACACGTTTTAAGTTGCCTTTTTGTCATTACCACAAAACACGAATTGCAGCTGCATACTAAAATAAATTTAAAAATCGGCAGACACAGTGGCCATCAACAATGCTGCGGGGAGAGATAAGACGCTGTAGTAAGTTTGGAATAAAAGAAGTGCTCGTAAAGAACAGGAACAGAGTAGAAGCAATGCATTCTAATGTTGTGCGCCACCATCAACGAGGAGCTGAATCATATATGAAATCCTCACAAACTAATCTTACAACAAAAATTGAATAATTTAACTGTAGAACATCATTTGCAGTAAAGGTGCGTAATTAAGCGAAACGGCAAAAGAAAATACGAAACACGAAAACAAAAGCACACTACGATAACTGTACGATAACGATGGGAATAGATGGGAGAAAAATAAACCGTGAAGAAAACTCGCGCAATGTTGCATGTATTATAGAGCAGAAAAGCTAGAGGTAAAGCAAACGGGAGAAGAAACAGAAATACAAGGAGGGACAATTAGTAAACGATAAGGTTACTACTATACACTTACACGGACAAACAAAACATTAAACATACTGCAAGAAATATCGAGATTGATTAAGGATAACAGAACAACAACAAAAACACATTAAGCAGATAAACATACAGAAGAAGATAGAATGTAATATGGTGTAATCATGCACTGAGAAGATTAAACCGCAAAGGTGATAATGCAAATGAAAAACAAAGATGAAATCAAATCAAACTTGAGAACATTTCGTGAATTGATCGAGAAACATCCGAATTGTCCAACTTTGTTTTGGAAACTTTATTAGACACCACATTCGTCTATAGGGCGTTTGTATGCTAAACACGATTCGAATGCAAGTAACAACTCAATATCGGATTGTCGTTAACATTAGCGACACAGTGTACAGTACATTACAGTGTGGTGTCCTCCTATTTTTCCCTGAAATCTACCGTAAGGCAGCTGATGATGAGCGAAAGCGAAAAAAAAATCTAAATTCTGTAAAAAGCTAAGCTGCAACAAAGGAAACAGAGAGGGTAGCACATAATATTCTAGTGTGTACAAACCTCTCGCTATCCCAGATACTATAACAAATGCAACTATACATCGCTTCGTGATGTATTCTACGACTCAAAAGTAAAAACAAAAGAATAACTTTAAAATGCTTTTGTTCGTTGTTCGTGGTTTAGCGCACGCTTATTTTTAGAGCTGCTGCAGGGCAACCGATTTGCGAGACAGATGCAACTCGTACGTTTCCTGCGCATCGTAACGATCCACGCTGGAGTGGCCTGTTTCAGACGCTGAGTACTGCACCTCCAACAGCACAATGAATTCTTTCGGGAAGCAAACATCCCCTTCGCACAGATTAAGCTTAAAGGTAAGAGCAATCGGGATCGACGGATCGTTGCCATTCGACGGTGATGCATCGTTCGCCGGTGGAAGTGCAATAAGCAGCTGCAGCATTTGTCCAGCAGAGGTATCAAGGGTGCCTTTGGTGCTATCACAACTCCATCCCCCGGCAGGTAGCTCGAGAGACCATTGCTGTGGTGCACCTTCGGTTAGTTTGGTCGTTCGCTCGGGGAAGCACAAATTAAACGTCAGGCGGAGTGAGCTTTGACCCGCACTGGGATGCATTGTAATTGGACGGGTTGGCTTTAATGTCAGCGTGCCTGATCGGGTTCGTTCTTCTCCTACACTGTCCAGCTCTTCCGGCACGCGGAAAGTCAGCTTGACAGGACGGATGCTACAGTCGGTAAGGTTGGCCACCAGTAGCTCGTGGCTGTTAGTGTCGGCAATGTACAGAAACTGCCCCGAACGATCCAAACAAAGCCCGGCTGGTTCGTTAAAGCGTCTGACTGCACCGTTTGCTTCACGGAACTCACACGTCGTGGCACAGTTCGTTGCAGCGTCAATTTTCTTTATCTTGTGATTGTACGTGTCGGCGAAATAGACGCAACCATCCAGTGGGTTGTATGCCACACCAAGCGGGTGCTGAAACTTTGCCCCGTACTGCTTACCATCCACGTCGCCGAAAGCAAACAGATCCTGTGAAAAGAACGTGAATCCGGTTGCGTAATGGGTAGTTTAAAACTGGAAAAGGTTTGTTTTTTTCTTACCAATGGATTTCGATCGCCTCCGGCGACGGCCATCACTTTGCCATCAACGAGTGAAATTTTTCTTATCGCTGAGCTCTCGCTGTCCGCCAAATATACCTCCTTTGCCGTCCGATTAATTGCCAACCCAGAGGGTTGCGCGAAAGCCGCACTGTGAGGATACGATGTGTTTCGGTTCTGCTCGTGGCCACTGCCCGCAATAGCCCAGCATGTACCAGCTCCGTACTTCTTGAACTTCCACCAAATTGTGTCCTGTAGGAAGAGCGCCCAAATCTGATGAATTCCGGCCATTGCTATCAGAAGCACATCCTTTGACGGCGGTGCACTCGCTTCATCCGCATGGAAGGACATGTCCAGATCGCGAGTCGAGTAAACCGCCACATCCCATGGTGAGGAAAGCAACTGCTCCCGCCCACTTTTCCCTCCAGTGCGATCGTTCCCCTGCGTGCCATTGCCAGCGACGGTGCTTACAAGCCGTGCCTTCAGATCGATTCTCCGCACGGCGTGGTTTTCGTTGTCAGCCACAAACACTACGTCCGCTCCCTGGAAAGCAACGCCCTGGGGAGCATTGAACCGTGCCTTGGTGAAATTACCATCCACGAATCCGCTCTGCTTGCCGCCAATCTTATGCAGCACTGTACCAGCACTGTTAACGATCAGTATTCGATGGTTTCCCGAATCCGAAACAGCAAACATTTGCTCCTCACTTCCTTCCGTTCCGGTCGGGGCGGAACATGCGATCTTGCCCGGATACTTCATGTTGGAAGCAACCGTGCCACTGCTGACTAGATTGATCGGTAGCGAATGGCGTTGAATCTCGCCCTTTTCCCTGTAGTACCTGATCGCTCCCCCAACGTACAGCTTCAGATCCTCAAAGTTGCCCTCGCCCATTATTACGAACAGTGGGTTCGCCCGGGGCCCCAATATCATCAGTGTGGGCCAGCATTGGACGCGCAGCTTGCGCCACATTGCCGACACGTTATCGTTCACAACGGGGTGCGAAATTTCGTACCGTTCCACCGCCGCCCGGATGTTGGCGGAGTCTTTCTCGTTCCGGAACTTGGCACTGTGCACACCGATCACTGCCAGCCCCTCCTCGATCGGGTACAAGTGCTCTAGTCGCTTCAGGTTCGGCAGGATGTGCATACAGTTGATGCAGCAATAGGTAAAGAAGTCTAGCACAACGACCTTCCCGCGCAACGACCCCTGTAGCGTTAGCGGTTCCGTCACGTTGAACCAATCCAGCCCGTCCGGAAATTCGGCCGTCACACTTTTACCATCCCGGTCGGCAACCTTTAGATAGTCTTGGACGAGCTTCTGCCGCTTGCCTGCGTTATTTCCGGCCGCATACAGATCGTCCGCCAGCTGGTTGCTGTTGCAGGCCAAGACCTCCATCGCGTCCTGACCCTCGGGCGAAGAGCTCATTTTGGTACCTATTTTGATGACGCTCGGGTGGAGAAGGAGATGGGGAGATGACCGCTGGATAAGGTGATGATGGTTTCGGGAGTTTTCACGCACGGCAGTACCAATTGTTTTGAACGGTGACGTTTTGCATTGGAATGCAGCTGGCGTTTGACGGATCGCAGAAGTTCGCGAGAAACGACGTACAAAAACAACAAACAGTGCCATATGTTTGTGTGTGTTGTTTTGAAGCGGACGAAGGATTAGGACAGGATGAAGTAAAACAGGTGTGTAAAATGGATCTTCTGTCTGTGTTGAGAAAATCGGAAAAAAATTGTTCTTATCATAACACTTTTTGGTTTTTTAAGCTTTTGTCCACAATGTCACACGGTAGAGACACAAGGGACCACAACTTATCGTTCTACGACGTGCTGCAGGTTTCCCGAACAGCGACCTTGGAGGAAATCCGAAGATCCTATCAAACGCTTGCCCTACAGTTTCACCCGGACAAGCGAAAAGCCAACGATCCGGAAGGCAGTTCCGAGTACGCGGATCGTTTCATACGTATCGACGAGGCGTGGAAAACATTGCGTGACGAACGTTTGCGACGAATTTACGATGCCGAACTGATGCAGCGTTCGGAGGAATACTTTGTAAATGAAATCCTTACCGAAGCAGATTTTGTGTTTGACACGGAATCAAGCGTGTTCTTTCACACGTGCCGGTGCGGTGGATATTATATTCTGCCAGAGGAAGTACCATCGGGCGAACCGATTTACGTTTCGTGTGATGAATGTTCTCTCATCGTGCAGGTTAATGCGACACAAACCTCGCGCGGCTGAAAGCGTGGCTTGTGTATGTATGTAAATTAAGGAGAAGATGAAATTTAAGTAAAATATTAACACTTTTTGAAGAAAAAAAAAGATTTCTGATAAACCTATTGTTTCGCTATTTGCAAACTGATCGTTTTTACTGTTCTATTTATCTTGGCAATCGAAGCAAAACGTCACCTAAAGCTAATGTCATCTTTTCCGTCGCGTCATTAACAAAAAAATCGGATCGAAAAAGTTTTCCGTATCCAGAGCGTTAAAACGACTTCATCGCTAATTTTGCGTTTGAAAATCCCATCGGTCGTGTGTTTATTTTCCGAAAAAGTTCTAACAGTGTCAATACTTTACGCATCATGAACGCATTCGGTGAAGTTTTCAAAGAGTCGGAGGTGGATCCGGCAGCTGAGTTTTTGGCCCGTGAACAGAACGCCCTCGCTGGACTGGAGGACGAAATTCCACCCATAGCTGCTGGAGCGGGGACCGAAGAGGAAGAAAATCCCTTGCCGAAAGCAGGTGCGTTTGATGTGCAAAGTGCAACTCCCTAAACTGCAGTCCTTGGCACGTGCAGTAAAGGCATTGGGGTATCATACACATGGGACGGGTTGCGGTTCACCCACATTCGTCTTAAAAATATTAGTCATCCACTCACAGAGCCGGGACAGGTTTGGGGGAACGCTAAACGGACCGTACAGACATCCGTTTGAAGAAATTTGTTTGAGATTATCGCATAGTTCTCCTTGTTCATCGCTGGTATCCCAAGCCATTGGCACATTCGCTCGTTAATTCAATTAACAAAGAAATGTACCGGATATCATAATACATCCTCCGTGTACGTGTCCCACTGCTGCCAAACGATGGATGGTGTTTTCTGCCAACATATCTTAGTATGCTTCTATAACATAAAAGTGCTTATCAAACACACACACACATACAATACAAACACGCACTGCATAATATAAACGCTTATCTACTGTTTCGCACAGCTTCCCACACTTGCGATGCTCTGCTCTGTTTCGGTTTTGTTTTCAGATGCACATAATTTTACTGATGTCATGTGGAAGAGTGTGTGTGTCAGTGGGTGTGTGCTTGTTATAATCTAAAAATGCTTTTTATTGTTCCGGATGTATCGTCCTCTTAATGATTTCATGATCTAACATCGAAACAATGAGCCTGAAATGTTTTTATGTGTCCATCCATTAATCGTTAATCCTTTTTTAATCAGTGCTCCATTATCGATCATGTTTCCTTCGCATCATCCATGTGCCGTTGCACCAGCAGTAGCATGTAATGTTTTCTAATCTAATGTTTTGTTCGTTTCATGTTTTTTCTTTCTTTTATTCTTTCTGTTCTCCGGATACATATCAACACGTTTACGCCCATTACCGTACTGTGGCAACACTCTACATGATCGAACTCTTTGTTTTTGGCTTACTATCTTCCTCGTTTCGCCTTTTAACGATACGGTATGGTGCTCTGTGCGTTAATGCTAACGTTTATCCTGGCTAACGGCAAACAATCATCACCTTACAAAAACAAACACTCATTTACTTAATTAAAAACAACAAAATTATACGAAATTTGTTAAACACTTCTGATGATGTCTGATGATGGAAATGAATCATCAACGAAACTTCCTTCACATACACGAACACAAAACCACAGAATCGACAGGACTCGTAAACGAGCTAAACGGAAGCTTTGAAATGATCAGTAATGCCGATGCGCAAGATCCGCTCAACACTACTACTGCCGATAATAATTTCAACACAGGTAAATACATTACTAACGCAGAAAAAACACCAAACCCATTCTTATTCTACTATCGTCAGACCAGGAGTAAGTAGGTAAAAATGAAAATTAGCATTATTCTTTAGAGGTCTGTTAGTATTCCACATTTGGCCATGCAATGCTGTATTATACTGACCTCATTTTTCCATAGTGACTAATACTGTTATCTCTTATCTTTTATTTCTCTTATTTTATTGATCTTCATTTGTTTTATCTTAAAGCTATTTTCATCTATTTGGAAAAGCGCATTCGGTTTGATAGGGTCGAAGGTGTAACACTTCCAAAAAAAGCGGCAAGCGCAATGCAAGTGAACAAGCGACAAGTACATTTATTTTTTAGGACACGGCAATAATATTCAATTCTAAGCAAATGCACAGCCCTACTGAATTTGAGCTTGTATTTGAGTAATATAAATTTCAATTACAGAGTTTGTTTAGCCAGTTCAACATCGTTAGATTAATTTCTATCTCGTAAAATACCATTTCTACGTAGTCAAGCAACCAATGACGGATCATTCGAGTTGCCTTTGATATTTTCGAATTGTACGTAACGAGTTTGAGATATTTGCTACGGTGAAAAACTGGCTAGAGAAATCATGCAAAACACGTTTCAATTGTTAAAAAAAAACTTTTTCTGTTCTCTTTACACAAGACAGTCGATCACTTGCTGTAACAAATTATAGCTTTGTTCTGTTACTGTAAAACAAGTGAAAATGAAAAAATCTTATTCGACATTTTTTTAAATAGTAAGTTTCAATAATGCTTGCTAAACAAACAAACAAACAAAGAAATTTTCAAGTCCTAATTGACAATTGTGTAATGTAAAAGGGGTTTCTATTTCATTATTGATCCTTTTTGACGGAGAAAGTGACATCACAAACGACAAAAAAAAAAAAAAAAAAACACAAACTTACTGTTTGACTGTGTCTACGCAAACTATACAACATTTACATAACAACTTTTATTGCTATTTTCTCTGTTGATGTTTTAATTCCTTTGCCAATCAAAGTTACATACACGTTAAATTAAAGAGATAAAATTATTGTATCATCTCTTGCACTAATTATTTACGGCTTTCATGTTATTATATTCAAAATTATATTCAAAAAGTTACTAGTTTCAAAAAGGTTAGATGACGAATGAATGGTTTTAACAAATTTTAAACACAAGACATAACCTTAGGTGATTTTTCCGGAACCGAAAGCTCTGTTTTTCCCATTTGAAAAAATGTCATAAAAAATCAGAAAAATATTTATCAGAGCGAATGTAGTTAAAAATCCCCCAGGACAGAACATAGTTTTTTTCTAGCTTTTAGATAATCTGCTTCGACTCAAGACGCAATTCAAAGACTCAATATGATTAACGAGGTGACAATTTACATTTTACTCCAATTTCGCATTTGTTCTTTAAACAAATTAAACCAACACACATCCTGCACAGATGCCTTGTAGTGTGTTTCCGTGCTTCGTTTCTTTGTAATATAAGTAATGTTTAAGTTTCTGTAACATTCCTGTTCTTATTTGGTTTTCGTTTGTTTTATTCTAATAATGTTTGTACAAATGTGTTTCTTTTTCTCGATTTCTTAGAAGATGATAATGATGATTTTGCAGGCTTCACAGGTAAGTGGCAAATGGCAAATGGAAACAAAAACTAACACACACGAGAAAAGGAAGGGAATCTTCCGAATAGTTTTCTTTTCACTTTTGTCTTGTACATTTATGTCTCTCGTTCGTACTTAAATTTCGTTTTCATTTGATAACTTTTCTTAACTTAATTCAGCTGTTTTAGTTGTATTTTTATTTTCTATTTAATGGCTGCTGTAGCTGTAGCATTGGCAAAACAGAAAACACTGAATTGAAACCATTAGCAGAAATCCTCGTTACATGAATCAAACAATCAATTCTCAAAGTATAGAAACAGTACACTAGAGGTTCCAAAAGCAACAATTTTACTGCTTTGTTTATCAATGGCCGAGTAATGTGAAGACCGAACATAAATCGGGTATGCTTAGCAACTTAACCTGTCCATCTAAAATTTCCCATTCTTTTCCACCCCGCAGTACCGAAGCAAGTGACGGAGGAACCGGAAAAGATACGCAAATGGCGCGAAGACCAAAAGACACGGCTGGAGGAGAAGGATCGCGAGGAGGAACGCAAAAAGGATGAACTACGGGAACAGGCCCGCAAAGAGCTGGAAGATTGGTACAAACACCACGAGGAAACAATTTCCAAGACAAAGGCGGCCAATAGGTAAGCTACGCACATCTGATCTGAAGAGAACAGTCTGTTGCTGTGTACAAAAACACGATGGGGAAGGAGAGGAGCTGTGTTACGAGTTTTCGTGGACAGCCCAACACTTCAATACACATTTTGAGGATAATGTTTTGGTTTTATATTCTTCTAACCCGTTTGAAACGTTCTTTTCTCTTTTGCTAAACAAAAAAAAAAAAAAAAAAAACAAACAAACAAAACGTAACGTACTAACCAAACAACTTTTGCGTAATTTGTTTGATTTAAAAAAAAACGCGCCAAAACACAGGGAATCGGCCAAGTAAGTAAACGGAACAAAACGAACAAAAAAATATCTTTCCAACAAACAAGCATATTGTCTTACACAGTTTGATTTGGCTTGCGTTTTCTCATGTTTTCTTTCATCCATTTTAATTTGTTTAATATTGTTTGCGAACTACTAGTTGGTTTAGTTGGATGGCGTATGCTCCTTTTTTCATACAAGATAGAATGAACCAGAGTGTTTGCGTGTGTGTTGTGTGCGTGTGTGTTCATCTCTTACGATGTGATACTATACTAATATACTAATTCCTGAGTGTTGTAGTTGCACACTGTTACTAACCCATTTTGCATCGGTTGGAACGACATTTGTAATTCATCCAATTGGCATGTTACATTTTCCTCCTTATTAGTTTCCTTCTCATTTGTTTTTTTTTTTGTAACGATTATTGTTGTTTGCGTCAAGCGCGTTTATACGATCGTAGCGAGTAAATAATCACGACGTGGTTTCCTTTCTGTTTTGTTTGCCGTTTACAGAAACGCCGAAAAGCAGTTCGTGGCTGAAACGGACGAAATCGAACCGGGCACCGAATGGGAGCGGATCGCCAAACTGTGTGACTTCAACCCGAAGACGAACAAATCGAGCAAAGACATCTCTCGCATGCGTTCCATCATTTTGCAGCTCAAACAGAACCCGCTCCAGGCTACCAAGAAGGTTTAAGCACGTTAGCGAGGAAAGCTTCAATATGCTCTTCAATGCTTCTACCATACGTTTACGTTAGAAAGCACACACACAACGAGGGAGAAAGTGAAGAGAAAAAAAAAACACTGACGATCGGTAGAAGCGAGAAGGTTAAAGTATGAACCTTAAACATCAATATTACAATAATGAAGCGCTATTGAGATAATATAAATATTAACTTTAGTTAATACACAGCAACACTGACATTGTAAGTTGCATTTGGTGCAACGATTGCATAAATTGCAATTACGATGCGTGCTTCTGTGGCAAGAAAGCATATAAATATATACCTGAATAAGTAACTGGTTAAAGTTGAAAAAGATGAATTCCTCACACGTAGTAACACGAAACATTCATGTGCAAAGATGCAATTAGGGATAAAAGTAACATACATTTGAAAATAAATGAAAAGCGAAAGGAATCGTACACATATTTTGATGGGCGTAAACTATTTCTTTGGACGCAATCAATCCGAACAGCGTAGGTCATTTAGGGGGTAGTAAAACAAACAAACAAGACGTTCCATTTTTATTAGCTCATCTCAAACATTCATTCATTCGCTAATGTATTGTAGCGATCGTATTACTTAATGTTGTAACTGGTTTTGTAAAAAAAACACATACCGATGCTGAAAGGTGGAAATGGTGCATTATTGAAAACACGCGTGCACTCATTTTGTCTCTCTTATTGCCATTGTGAAAATTTGATTTCGATAACGTTTTGACTCCATTTTGGTCACGAAAAGTGCTGCAATTATAATGTTTGGTCTTTTGCATTTGTTTCTTGTTGTGCTTGTTTTCCTCGTTCGACCCGTGTAGGAATAATAACTGTGCGTGAAAGCATGTTCAATCTGTGCAGTTGGAATAATATTATATAATATAAAGTTTTTTTTGTTCTATATTCTTTTGCTTTTTTAACGAAAAATGCGGTAACGGTTGTTTAATTTATATTTTTTGAAGTTTTTTGAAAATTATTCTGGATTACGCTGTCAACGTTAATTTTCGTTAAAATATCAGTTTTTTGTAAACTTATAAAATTATCAGTTTTAAAGCAATGTTAATGTAATCTAAAAAACAGATAAAAACAAATCAGAAATCATATGAGGAAGATTTTAACTGTGCCTATGTATTTAAAACTAGTTACTCTATTTATCTATACCGCTTTCAACACGCTCTAAAATCTGGCGCTTAATGACTATTATTACTAAATATTTATGAATTGCTATAAAAAAATACTCTCCTCCAAAACACTTCCGGTAGTGACTGAATGCTTTTCGTTTTGTTTTTGTGTAACAGTAAACATTCGTTAGTTATACTTGCGTGTGTGTGTATTTTTTTTAACGTAAAACAGGGAGGAGAATATTTTAAACAATCGCACCCAAGCACGTGGTTCGGTGTGTTTGTAATTATTACAGTACTATAACAACTAACAATGCTTGCATCTAGCGCAGTAGTGGTGTTTTCGATTACAATAATTTTGCATTTATATAATGTTTGCATTATGTTATTATTACTAGTACTATTAAACTGTTAGCTTTACTTGCATGGTTATCATTTTCCTCCTTCGATAGCTAATCACTGCCCATTCCCAAATGCTAGTATTACATCATCCTGTTACATTCGATTATAAAATTTTGATTTAAAAATGTTGGGACCACCTCACACATCCACACAACTCGGCCCTTATACGAGCTCCTCATTATTGCATCGTTACAAATCGCTTCGTTAGTAAGTGGTTAGTTAGTAGTTCATATCGTGCGCGATTGCGTGTTTTGTAATGTTATAATAAATCGTAATAATGAAACAGTGGTGTGTGCCCGTAATAATGTTTTGTGTTGTAATAGTTCTCGGAAGTTGTGCAAACTTTCATCCGTTTTGGTGAAATTCTTTTGTATGTGATTAAATAGGAATGTTAATTTATCCCTTTTTTTATTTTTCTGATTATTTTTTTATTTTGAAAGGGCGTACGAATATTTGGAGAGTTTCAAGGTTAAATATTTAGCGCTACCCATTATCTTCCCCATTCCGGCATTCCTTTCGCCATTGTCACTCCTTCAAGCATGCACATCGCAAATGTGTGTGCGCGCTCTATTGCTTTCCTGGTTCGATGTTTAAAGCTATTACACGAGTGAGACATGGTAAAATCTGAACGCTTGCCGCCTAAAGATACGGAAAAAGGAAAAACAAAAACTGGGCATTTCAACGTCTGGCATCTCTTACATCACTTGGTCCGACGCATAGTAAGTAGTAACTCGTTTGCTGATTTTTGTATTTATATAGTATAATGCTCTTTTTTTTTTTGTTAACCGCACTGGCGCGACAACAGTTTGTTAATGCTACTAAGTTAATACAGGATACATATTATTACGCAAACCACCACACATTATGCGCATCGATTTAAAAATTCATTGCTTTCCTGTGCGTGAGCGCTACGCGAACGTGTTCGTATAAATATTATTATCAATTCGCCTTAGCCCTGGTACATTGTTGGTGCATTTTAAGTGGACATTTTGTATGTGTAGGAACATGGCTCACTGGAGTTCTATTATTTGAATGAGTAAAATCCAATGGACAAAGCAAGATGCGAACCTCAACCTTAAACTACATAGCCTCTTGTTTAATAGGAACGTCCAAGGGACACATACGATTTAATGAATTGCGAAAACCGGCTACAAGTGTAATAAAATTGGTCTATAGTTTATGTTTTATCTTATTCGCAAATTATTGAGATCGATTTTAATGTAAATCAGCGAATACTGTTAGCAACACAGAGCATTTATTATGTTCCTGTGAATTATATACCCTTTATCTTCCACTAAACCTAATATATGAAAATTAAATAAAATTAACGGCCTAAACTATTTAGTAGAAAAAGTTTAATTTTAACTCTCGTTCTAACCGGTTGGTGCTAGTACTGTGGCTACAACAATATCACCAAGTTAAAATAGTTTTACTTCTACATGCGCTAACTTCCTCTGCCTTCTGCTAAGTTAGTCCAGTTACTGGGCTGTGGACGTTTAACTACACTTTACGTTGTATTTCGTCCTGTAGCGTATGTTACTAATTCTATGCTTAATGGTCCGTTCGAAAATCCTTGTTGCATTGTTACTAACACTGGGATAGTTTTTGGTTGAATAAAAGAATGTAAATTGGGAAGATGGGTTTATACTGAGGCATAGGATTTTCGTTTTTGCCTTTGCCTAAGAATGTATGGTCAATGTACATAAACTGCTGACTTTACTTATGCTGTAGTATTACAATTGATTGCTTGTCTGTTTTACTATTGGCTAAAAGGATTGCTATAAATAGTAGTCGTATTAGTGGTATTAGTTGAATTAGTTTAATTAAAGACTTTACTAATGTAAAGCCGCTAGTAATGCTAGTGTGTGCTAAACAGTGTTTATAGTATATAGTTCCATTATAGTAGTAGTTGATGCATTGGTAGTGCATCTTTTAAAATACAGCTATCATTATAGAGTGATAGAGCGTAGTTTCTACCATTGTTCGTTCCTTTTAGGAGCAAGCAAGATTCCTTTTCGTACCTTTGTTAGCTTTGTTGGTCCACGGTAAACTGGTCTCCCTGCCCATAATCGGCCAGAGAAAGCTGTTTTTTTGTTGTTGTTGCAATATTCGTTTTTTGTATTGTTTCATTGCTATCACTGGATTATATATTGCCTCTCGAGTGTGCTCTATAAACAAAACACTTCGTTACCATAGTAATGTTTGTTTAAAAAACACAAGAATATTGCAATAAATTATAAAATTATTAGAAATATACCATACAATATTTCTTATTATCATACTACGAAGAGATGTTTCCCTTGCACAGTTTATGCTTCAATTAAAAGTTAAAACGTTTTTGTGTTGGTCTAAAAAAGAATTAGGTAACAACTACCTTTTGCAAGCGATTCACGTTGTCCGTGTGTGGTTGTCGTAATGCAAACTGCCACCACTGTATCAGTTAGAGATGGTCCAATAGATGTACTTTAGATGCTTTCCGAAACCAACTATCTCCAGATCTGCACGGAAAGTGGAAAATTAATTATTGAAAAAAAAAACCAGCATTCTTCAACCAGCTGAACCATCCCGAGCACTACCTTCAATGCTGCATCCTTCGAAGCCAATGTACTTGATCGTGTTCCACGATAGCGCCTTCAATCCCTCGCTTGTAATCGGACAGTGTCCCACGTTCAGATCTTCTAGTGTCTTTCCGCACCGTTCGTTAGCGATCGTCTTGAGAAATTTGTCCGTAATGCTCGTGTGTGACAGGTTCAACCGTACCAGGGGGATCCCGCTCAAACAGTCCGCCGATCCGTCACCTACCTGCTTGCATGATTCGAGATCGAGCGTGTCTAGCTGGGGACAGCTGGTTGCCAGGAGGCCCACAAACACGTCATCAATCTCGGGACAGTTTTTTGCGTACAGATGCTGCAGCTTCCCTAGCCGCTGTATCATTGCGCACAGGCCGGTTTGGGTAAACCGATAATTGCCCTCGGTCAGGGTAAGGCTACGCAGGTGAGGACACTTTTCGGCCAGCAGCGCTAGCATGCCGTCGGTAATGGTCGATGTGGACAGGTTGACACGGGTGAGGGATGAGTTGAGCAGCAACCGGGGCAGTTCCTCATCGTGGAAGCCCTTGTGAACGCGCACTACGTTCAGAAAGATGGCATTCTTCACCAGTGCCGGCAGTAGCTCAAGATACTCAATGTTTTTGTATAGCTGCAGATTTTTTGCCACGAATCGAATGCATCTGTGGGGTGAAAACGGGGGAATGGAGGTGGAGGAAAGCAAAGAAAAGTGGTTTGATGTTACGTAGGCAGTATAAAACGCAGAATGTGCGTGGGACGCTAAAAGGATAACCATATGGCGTCGTGACGACCGCGTATACTGTACGTACGAGTGAAACAGCGTCTCTGGCTGTTGGCCAGCCCTAACACTCATTGTTGTTTTTCCGTCTTCGGTTGCACACGAGCAGCAGCAGCACGTTTAGCCGAGACGCCGATATTGATCCGGAGGTCTGGAACGGGGGCACTTGGGGATAATTGTACTCAGAGCGCTCGTATGATGCGCTATCACGAACTTCAAAAAGAAATGGCACACTATTTACATCGAATATTTGCGACGGAACGGAGAGAATGCGACGTAGCAACACACGGGCATGAATGTTTATAAACAATGCAACCAAGCAGACTGTCATGCTTGGGTCACTCTGTGCCATGGCTTGATGCCTACACAGTGGTAGCAAATATGGGCATATACAAATCAACCATTCTAGTTAAATTGTGTTCAAAAAATTTCCAACGTAAGATGTCCAAATATGCTTGAAATATGTTTTTATAAAAATTGATGTAAAAATTCATTGGAGTTATGCGAAAAGATGAAATTAGTTTTTTAACCACTTCAACACATGTATAGTGCTCGTTGTGCATTGCGTAACAACACGAGGCTGTCAAACAGTACCTGTCAACTAGTGAAACGGAACAGCAAATAATTTCATCAGCAGGTTTGTAGATAAGCGATAGGAAAGGATATTTTAATATAAAACATTACAAAATCCTCACCCTACAGCAATGTCCAGCTTCGGAAGTGCCGATACGGGGAAACCCAACGTCGATCCTGAGTTGCAGGATTTCTTGATGGCTGAAAACGAGCGTGCCCGGCTCAGTGCACAGGTAAGCCCTTTCCCAGCAAGTGTAATCAAGTCCAACCGCATGGATCGCATTTTCCTTAATTTCTTTGTTACCTTATTCCCGTGTAGATCCACGAGTTTACCGATATTTGCTGGGATAAGTGTGTGGAGAAGCCGAGCAACAAACTGGACAGCCGGACGGAAACATGCTTAGCGAATTGTGTGAACCGCTTTGTCGATACGTCGCTCCTGATTACGCAGCGTTTCGCTCAGAGCCTACAGAAGAGCCAGGGAATGTAAGGCACCTGGTTGGTGGTGAACCGTTCAAGGGAACGCATTTCGGGATGTAGTTTTTAGTTTCAGCAGGGCCCTTTAATCATAATTTTGTTCTGTTAAATACATATGTGCAGAGCGTCACTACTAATATACCTCCAAGGAATGTTAAAGCTGTTTATTCATTTTTTTTTTAATTCAAAGTTTATCGTCCGCTCTTACCATTGTACAAATTATCTGGATGCTAATTAGAAAGGATCAAATGTTTTATTGTTCGATGGGCTTTGGATGGAAGTTACAGGTCAGCGCTGGATAATTCTGGACCAAGCGATTTCCATAGAATTTCACATTCAGAATGCTTCGAAAGAGTGTGTCCTAGGAGACAATTGAAAACAATTGTAGTAATAGATCAAACCATGCTACAACGGTTGAAACTATCCCATCCTATTAAGAAATGAAAAATATTTAATTTATACCTATAAAAATATATTTCCTTTTCGATGACAAGTACATAAAGTCTGAACAAACAAATAATTTAACCAAAATTACAAACAAACAATTTAACCAAAATTATATGGTTGTCAGGTTTTCGAGATACAGTTTTTATTTCTTTGAACCAGAAATTAATTTCTTGTAGAGTAATGAACGAGTATGATAAATATTGGCATAACGTAAACGTACCAATAGCGGTTGTAGAGCACTAGAACTTATTTTTTTACGACAATTTAAAGGTATTTAAGTTTTTTTTATATCACTGGTGCCATTGGTACCATTCGTGTAACAATATACGCATCATGGGTTCAATTCATATCGTTATCGTCAGCTATATCGTTTCCAAATTAACCTTCCATTCCAAGATCAATCACAAGACTCAATCATCTCTCATATCCATATCATATGCATCCTTTTAGAGTGTGTACTAAATAGCTTTTCATCTATGTGACCCACCACATCTCATTTTCTCTTTTTCAATTCACCTTATTTTGCAAATAAATATTACCGCAACTAATCTTTATACCTGCTCTCTACATTTTCCCTTTTATCTACTCCTTATAACAACAATTTATACACAACCTAAGACTTGAATCTTTTTTATTTTCTTTATGTTTTACTTTGGTCTTTCACAATCTTGTGTAATTTATTTTCCCAGGGAATAACAATCCGATTTTTTTACAGTTACATTTGATCCGAAAATTTCTTATGCATTATTTAGTTCCACGTTTAATATTCGATCTTTTCCTAGTCTAGACGACTTCTTGACGATTTCTAGTCAACACTGTAAATTTCTAACTTGAAAAGTTCAGATCCGTTCTCCCATTCTGAAACTACTCTTCGGAATCAATAACAACAATGTTTGGAGCTATCCAGAATCGATTCCGGAAAAGACATAATTTTTCCCATCTCTAGTTTGCTGGTATTATGTATCATCCAATGACGATATCCAATGTTTCTATTTCTTGAGGGTGCCATTGCATTGGCAACTCCTTGATTCTGTATTTTTAATGCTACGTTCGATTGTGCACTAAAAGAGATGGACTTCGTAACTCTCACTCCTTTTACCTAATAATAATCATTGAATTTTTTACTTTGAAAAGGAGGTCCATTATCATGTTGAAGGATTAGTGGCAAATCCCAGCTTGTTTATAACTTGCTCAATGCCGCGTTTATAGTAACATAATAGTAACCCCCCTTTTTTTTTATTTACTCAACATGTAAATATGTGGGTAAAAATGGGGAGCCCCCGGCCCGGTAGTCAAGTGGTAACGGCATATGCCTCTTACGAGGCCCGACGCTGTTCGAAGTGGTAGAAATAAGTCTCGTAAGCCTATAATAGTTCGGCATGAGCGCATAGGTCGTTACGCCAGAGAAGAAGTCAATATCTATAATAGATATAAAAAAATATTAGAAATGTACCTATTCGATCTATCTGAAGTATTTTCAATTGTCATCTGGTACTAGTATTAAGTTAATTATAAGGTAAATTGATGCATGTATTCTTGATTTTTAGTTGCATTGCAATTGCATGAGTTTCATAAATGTTGTCCAATCCTACAGCTTGCTTCACCATATTCTGCCACCAAACGAATTCTCTTAATACTCGTTTAACGTTTGCATTAAATAATTGCCTTTTTTCGGATGGTGATTAAAAAAACAGTAAGACAGATAATTACTTTCAAAAAAATTCGCACGGAAGGCTTAAAGCTTTTTTACAAAAAATACGGCCTTGCGAGAGGCCCTCCGGAAGATAACCGTACAATTCGCCTTGGCGGACAAAAATATTCGTTTAGATAAAGTTTTGTGACAAAATAGTAAAAGTAGATCTTACGCTTCAGGTTGGTCAAGAAATTATCGATGGGACGCAGCTGGGGCTCATTGGGCGGGTTCGCCGATTTGGGTACTACGATATTCAGCCGTTTCATCGGCTCTGGCACCACATCCGGATCTTATGATATTTCTTGATGAAAGAAGCGACTTCCGTTTCCTGAGATACATATATGTTCTTGTTTGCCAGGTTCTCTTACACTGTTTGACCGGTTGCACCGTCCTGCCGGCCAAGCGCACGCAACGATGTAGCCACTTTTCCCTCGGTCTTCCTCTTCAGCTTCCTTCTTAAACTTCGTTGGAGCTCATGGTCGTCGGCCGTCCGAAACCAGGCTTTCTCTCGATGCTCTGATTGTTGCCTAACAGTGCCACGTGCCTAATAGTTATAAATACCGGTACGGTCGTATCCGTCCTCCGCAAGTGTCGCACGATGTCCGTTTTCGACACAGCTTTCTTTGAACGCAGACACTTGTTGCTCCACTGTTTTTGCCATCACGGTTAGCATTCGACTGATAGAACTGTCAAATTTGATGGGATACCATTTATCATGCTGCGTGAGTAGTTCGTCTGTGCAGGTAAAGGTGAACCCATGAAAATCGGCAATTTTTGTCCATTTTTTTAATGTAAACGTTAGTTGCACCGCTTCCGCGCCATCTGTTCGATGAGCTGCAACAATGCTCAGAAGAAAGATCTTACCGTCGCGCAAGCTCACCAGGCTGTTAAATGCATGTAACCGGACGTCCCTGCCCGCACAGTCCTTTTAGGCCGTCTACAAGGATAGAGGGGACGTAGTAGGTTGAATTTGAGGTGGCAAGAAGGCTTACTCCCTAGCTTACTAGGGATAACGAAAGATGAAGGCGCGAGATCGTTAGTGGGTAAGTATATAGATAAGAATTTGATTAGGATTGATTATAGTTTGATCTGCAAGATATAGATCCTTCATTTGTCGATAATGTTAAAGTATCAATCAAAGCAACTGAAGCCAATTAAAAACGTTCAAATTGCTACACTACTGATACAAATGGTAAAATCTTGAGGCTTTGTTTTACTCGAAAGACGTTAACCAGCAATTAAACAGCCGCAACATTGCTGTTCCTTCAAGACTAAACATATAACTAACGTCGCCCAGCAGTCTAAAAAAATGTATTAGCTAAGTTACCAACGCCGATTGTAATATCACATAAGGAGAAGAAAATACAACGTATTAGTTTACTCAGAATATGTTGTAAGATCGAGAAACGAGCCCTTTGTATCAGCCGTCTTATTGTATTTAAAAAAAAAACAACTAGGGCGATTGTTAGAAAGATGTTTGACAAATCATTTATTAATTACGATGAAACCTGAAACAAAAAGAATCATATCTTACAAATATACCATATTTGAGTGTGTAACATGTTTTTTTAACCTACTAGCCTTGATGATAGCCTTCGATCCTCGCTCCTGATGGACAACAACCATTTCAAGTCCTGCCCTGTCGCTGCCTTAAACCTCCACCGTAACCACTATGGACTAATATTGTTATTCGTCACGCTTAACATAGAAGAACTATCGAAAAAACATCGCACATTCATCAAAAATATATAAACCGCTGATAACGTTCCGCAAACTTCAGAAAGAAAGCACAATGTATTTTCATGCATAAGTTAAATAATGGTCTCACAAATTCTGGATTCTGTTACCATTTCTACTTCTTATGTAGAAGTCAGAGGAAGGCTGCTATTTAGAATTTTCTTTAGATCCACTGTTTCTAGTGCTGGCGATCTTTTATTACAAAAGTGCGATACCTGCAACAAGTTAGGACCATAAGTAGGCTTTAATATTTCGGTGTAATTTTTTTTTTAAACTGATAACTTGTGTGTAGTAAATAAGATAATTTGTAATTGAATAAATAAATAAATTAATTTTAAAATAAATATATAAAAAACATAAACAAAATTATAAAACAAATAACAAATAAATAGATAAATTAATTAACAGACAACAAAGAGAAAAAATAGGTCCTTTATATTTGATTATTATTTTAAAGTTTTGTTTCGTTGTTTTATATCAAACTACATACTCTAAATTATGTTTATATTGGTACTGCAAAAAGGTGTAGTGGATAAACCTGCGCCACGAAAAGTTTATCAAAGTATCGGTATTTATGCAATGATCGCGAGTGAGTGAAAATCATCCGGACTACGGCCATTCCGTAGCAAGGACTGACTATCTGGCTACGTGGTAATGTTGAGTCTAGTATGCCTGTATGAGGCCGGTATTACCGTGTAGGTCGTTTAAGATAGAAAAGAAGAGAGAAGAAGTGTGAAAGTATTCACTAAAAATCTCAGATCGGGAAGGCTTTTTGACGCATTGCAACTGATTCTTCCGATATCGACTAATTTCCATATAATTCCTTATGGTTGTGGATTTTGAACCTGAATTTTACCGAAGGATTTGCCTTCGTGATGATACTGTACAAGCTGAATTTATTAGATTAAACTAAGCGTATTTTTTTGGTGTGTACAAAAGATAGTGCCTTAGTAGATAATTCGCCACAATACCTAGAAAAGCGATGCCAGATCATTGGCTGGAACAGATGAAGACGCACATGTCGTCATGAGTAGATTTTTTATTTTTTTTCGGCAGGCTTCAAGCAATCAGTCTATTGAACTTGTAAGGTTTGCGAATTTTAAATAGCTCTTACTTTTTGCAGCTTTTATTATTGATCTAACCTATTCTTCTTCTTCTTGCTTGGCGTAAACGACATACGAGGTTTTGCCGGCCATATACAGGCTTACTAGACTTATT
>KB700582.1:0-24965 GCA_000349165.1 Anopheles christyi | reverse complement strand
ACACACACACACAATCGTTTCATTTGGGCTTGGTTGTTCAAGTTGCCCAATATACCCGTCATTTTTATGTGGGAGGTCAACATAAAGCACCACAAAATATGAACGTTCACTACAAATCAGAACAAATACTAACCTCAGTCCAGTGTATGGTGCAACAGTACAGTTCTCTATGACTAATCTCTACCCAGATCGGTCTTTAGTTGGAGATCAGTCCTGCTGTAGGGATTGATCTCTAAAAAAAAATCAAATAATTAAAAACTCCTATAGAATGGTAACGTATGCTCAAGTGTTGTGAGTAAAAAATATTCAAAGATACAAATGCAAACAGAAGCTTTACACAAGGTAGCATTTTTTACCATTCAAGTGTTGCTTACGCGGCTAAACGAACCGGTAAACGATCATAGTTTTATGACACCGCAAACTTTCGTGTCATCGTTGGCGACAGCAATAAAATTAATCCTAGCTATGAGGTGAATATTATTCATTCTCTTTAAGCAGACAACCGCTAGATCGTATAATATAATCTAACGACTAGAAATCGTTATGTCAATATTAAATATGGTGGAAAATACCTGATTATAGCGATGAACTACAGGTATTTCAAGATGCATACGTTTTGCGAGAAGAACCAGTGATGATTTCTATGTGTTATTCCAAAGACACATAGTTGGTCAGTATTAAGGGATAAGGTATAAATAAACTTTTCGAAAAATGAAACTTTTGCAGTATGATATCATACACAGACTTGTTGCAGACTAATCTTATGTTACTTTGATTGAAAAAATACGCTTGCAATTTAGAAATTCTCAAAAACGGAAAGCATTGCCGTGCATCGATCCTAGATTTAATTTCAACTTTCAGTATTTTAACAACGCGTATCACTTGTATTACACATTAAACCAATCTACCTCTCAAACTCTGAACATGTACCCCCCACTCAAAAAGTATATAAAGCTAATCCACTTTGTGTTGACTGTAAACCGTACCTATACCATTGCAAATGCCCGGGTTATAGAATGGTTCCGGGCAAACCTTCCATTCCGTGGAGGCGGTCATTCCAACTAAAGAACGAAGTCAACCACGCACCGACCCGACATTGCATGTCGCACGGTAATATTTAACAATAATTCCTAAATTAATCCGATCCATTAGTCACAACGGTAGACGGGCTTTGTGAGCGAAGGTAACACATAAAAACTAGGTACAGGGAGTTCTTGGGATAAAAAGGTTCCGTGGCGTTAGCTTACATTCTAGTCTGCAGAAGAGCAATCGTCACCTTAACAAACCGGGGCCAGGCAAACCAAATGGGAAGAGTCTACCGTGACTTATGTGCGTATAATTTCTCTTTCATTGCCTATTAGTATGAGCACGGACCCCTCCACGGCATTGTGTGCGCTACGGTTGCGGCCGAAGAGTCCAAATGACCATTAAAAAAGCTGAGGAACTGAGTGTTTTCGTCTTCGGTTTTACTACTCCACTCCATTGTACCGGCGGAACAGCTTGCAATCTAATGAATCAACATGGGTTGATGGGTGAATGATTACTTATTTCGAAGGATGTTCCCCCAATTTCAAATGGCCCGGTGTGTTGTTTGGGCTGTGTTTTAGCTCACCATAGAGCACCCCGATTGCTAATGAAATGATGACCTGTAAATTGAGCGCGAAGAGGGTTGCTTACTTTGTTTCAATGGTGCTTGCGGAACAAGGACCTTTTTGGCCTGGTGTAAATTGAACGATGCCACACCAATCAACCTATCGTTCGTGACGACGGTACATAACAGCTGGCGCTGGTGCTCTTAGCGGTGTCACGTTTGAGCGAGGTAAATCAGTTTAATGTCGAAAAATTGTACATCTTTAACCTACTTATATTTCGCACAAGATGATAGCATGTCACAAACGAGTATAAAAATGCGTTCCACGGTGTGAAAGTTTGCTCCACTGTTGTAACGCTATGTTGAGGATCGATGACAGGGATCACTTCAACCCATCCAACCGTTCCCGCATCACGGGTGGGCTCCGATCCATCACATGCGTTAGTTTATACACAAGCGTTCGAGCTTCTCGAACGATTCCTTTCACCTTCCTAAAAAAAAGTCGATTCGGCTATCGGCAAAGAATGTAAATTGATTATTGACAATAGTCGTTGCACAAACAGCACACATTGTCGCTTGTGTTTTACGTTTCACTGAGCAATAGCCACGGCGTGTGTTTCCTTTTTTGTCAATTCCTAGCTGACTGTAGTAATGGTGTGTTTGTGTTTGTGACGTGTTTTAATATTTTTAGATGTTTATTATGTTTCTCTTTCTCACTCTGTGCATGCTGCCCAAAGTTTATTTACACACGTGACCTTGTTTGACACGCTTCCAATAGCTCATCGTCAGATATCGTGCGCGCGGTAGGTTTCGATGTTGATCCCTTGGAGGATTTGCGGTGGTCCACCATTGTTTCCCAATGCTTGCAGGAGCTAGTAATATGAGCTGCAAGGGATGTGGGTCGACGCCGGGAGGCACAATACACACGAAAGTGGGACTCATTTTTATTAATCAATTTACACACGTTCATCAAATTTCTCACGGCCGCTGGCAAGTATGGTATGCTAGTTTTTCTTGTGTTTATCTTTGTTGTTGTTGCGGTTGTTGGCTGACGGATCATAATTTCTCGCGATCATCGTATACGATAATTTGAGAAGATGTGATCAAACATAGCACAAGAGTTGGCAAAGGTTGACGATGTGTTATGGCAACACATGGTACGTGGAATGTTAAGGTAAAGATATGTGTCTCATAGTTTTCATTACACTATTAAAAAATCAAACATATTGCACTGCATTGCATCAGAAAGAGAAAATATAAAGAAAATTCAGAATAGTGACGTTCCTCCTCAGTTTTCTATTAGGAGCAGAAAATTCAATACAGTATACATGGATTGGTGCATCTGTGTTGCTTTATCGCTCGAATCGGAGCTTTCCAGTAAACAAAAAAAAGCTGATGGTACATTTTGTAGAGTCACAGACACAAAAAACGGTAGCATCATTTCTTGGGTTTGTTATAATATTATCACAAATATTGTTCGTTTTAAAAAGTTTGTCAACTTTTCGATGCAATAAATAATCTTGTATCCTCCTCAGCTGTAGTGAATATCCTTGTGCTAGTTAAATAAGGAGCTTTCCTCAAGCAAATTATTATAATATAAAACTTTTTTTTACTATCAACAATGTATACACCTCATTGCACCTTTCTCTTGCCTTCTAATCACAAGAAGACTCGATTGAAGGCAGCGCAAAAAATTACTTTAACGCCATAAAGTACACTGTCCGGCACGCGTCACTGTTTAACATTCATTTAACATCTGACGTCGGTCGAGTTGGAAGAGAAAGGGAAAAAACACTCCCCACTGCCATCCAAACCATCCAGACCATCCAGACAATCCAGACAGGAAGTGTAAAAAACAAACTGGCCGATAGAACACGGCACAGGAACTTTCCTTCCCGTTCTCGCCATCGTCGGGGCTGTTTTCCAAAAGGGGGAAAACACTAAATGGCACGGTATGAGGTGTGCGGGCTTGAGCAAACAGCTGTGCCGGGGAAAGGTGCAAAGAACGGCAACGCGAGAACCGTGTAACAAAATATAAAATAATAACAACGCGGAAAGAAACAACGCGACGCCGCCAAAACGATGGACCGCCAAAGGCTAAATGATAGATTAACACCGAATGACTTGTGCTTAATGCATTCGTAATGGAACGGGTACGGACGCGCCACACGAGCCACATAAAAGCGAAGGATCTAATGCTGAACTGGTCCTCATATTTCAAGGAGGATTCCCACCTAGTAGAAGGCCACCGGTAAAGATGGGGAGAATTTTTTTATTTTTGTTGTTGTTGTTGTTGCTGCTGTATGCTGCATTCTTGGTACGCCACCCTCACAAAGACTGTGTGGGTAATTTGGACTGGCTAGGTTTTATTATTCGTCAATCCTCCTCTCACGTTTCTCCGTGCTTGGCATGCCTGTTTGGACAGCTTTACATGTTTTCCATGTCACTTTTTCATGATTTTATTAACAAGCCAACTGTGCGAGCTACACGCGTGAGGTGAGTCTGTCAATTACAATGTAGCGTGAAATTGTTTCACCTTTACGCGGACCGCGACCGTGAGCAGCCTGAACAGTATCGAAAGTGTATTAGCGTTCAAGGTACTAGACCTGATGAATGTGAGAAAAATTGTGAAGAATGTTTATGCGCTTGTTCACTTCTCTATCGGGTTATCATTCTAGACTGTATGCTAATACATTAAACTTGTACAAAATATATCTTTTATTTTTCATAAAAACAAAATATCTCATTGCTTGTTCCAACATACCAATCTTGTCTTCATTGAACGAGCTCCGTTTTTAAACCTATATTTCCCTCTCACTTCATTAAATAATACAAAAAATTGTTCTTGATAACAATCTCAAGCGGCAAAGTCTTTACCTCCTTAATAAAAAAATGGGTCAGCAATAAAACTATACAAACAATTTATGAACTGCTCGCAACGTATGACTCATCACCTTGCCGAGCGAAACCCCATTGAACTCTTGGGCGGTGAATGGAACTTTAGCCTGCCTGCATTAAATGTGGCACATAAATATCAAACACTAGTGAATAATTTACTGCGAACTCTACTTAAACGATAATAAATCTGTCCAATGCGAATCTTAATTACTTGCGCTAAATCCTTCTCCGTTCGTACCTCCCAAATAGTGCCTGCGGTGAATGAAAATCTCGACCCGCACCGGCACGTCACAGCTCGCGGGATGGAAAATTTATCCCATAAACATTTCACGAATTTCTCAACCATGTACCGCACCGCATTTGACGGACCTTACCAAAGGGAGGAATCTTGGGAAATCTACCCTTGCGTCAAAGCGACTATCTTGGCGATGGATATCTTGGGTAGCAGTTAGCAGATTTGAATGTGAGATTAATTCTGGTACTTTGGGCTGGGCTGATTAGATGCAATCGCTACCGTCAGCTTCGCTCTTCTAATGTACACGCTGGTGGGTCCTACATTCGTGGATCGATTAGTGTGCGGTTTCACATATCCATCGAACCCACAGATAGCTTCTCCCGGAGCTTCGCGGTGACTTTCGAATCCAAATTCGGGGTCCGTTCGGTTCGCGGTGCCAATCGTAAAGCGCTTTTATGCAGGCAAAAATGAATCAAAACCGGTTCGATATTTTGTTGACTTAGGTCCCCTACGACACACCACTCATGGATGCAGACGGTGACGAGGTAGAGGACGCACGTTGGTAAAACTTTATTAAAATTTTAATTAAATTATATCACACCGTGTGTTTAGCTGGCCATGGTGGCCTCTAGGATGGCGGTCGATCTGCGAATGGAACCCGTTAATCACCTGGCCTGTTTGAGCCAAGCCTCGAAACGATCGCTTCAAGGCGGTAGTGCGGTATCGGATGCTGGCAGGATCGGTTTAGTTTAGCGTTGCGATTTATGAATTGCCCTCGATTTGTCCCGCACTGAAACGGTACTACCCACATTGTACCGAGCCACCAGCCGATCCACCGTCCCGTGCCACAATGTAGCAGCATCAGGCACAGGGTGGCACAGGAGACAACGAACTATCATTGTTGCACAAAAATCTTCATTGAAATTGCGTGTAATTAAGATCGCCGATGTTGGCGGTCGCTGCCACACGACGGCAACAGGAAGGGCCTCACAGTTGCATTAGCATATACCCATTGACCATGGAATTAATGCGCGTGTAGAGGACGGTGGAGTGCGCTGTACTGCACCAGGACGGTGCTTCGATGCTTCCCACTCGCTTCCCGGTTCGGGCAACAACCGCAACGTCGACGTGTGGGAGCTTCCGAATGTGTGACACGAATTTCGACTTGTCGGTGAGGTTCCAACGGAGGTCAAAACACGTGTCTACCGATGCAATCTACCAACGCCGAAGTTGGTACGCATCTATTGCTCTAGACTTGTTTCGGGTTGGAAGAGACTCGGGACAAAATGGGCTTAACAAAGTCACAACATACACAAAGTGACACTTGCATTTATTAATTGACACTGATGGCACAACAATCACTTCACTGTTGATGGAATCTTCTCAGCTGTGGGATCATTAGCCCATGACGGTTATTCCATGTGCATGTGCGTATGTGTCATCCCAGGATGTTAATGTGCGACACGACATCAAGTCTTGTTGTTGGCTGGGAGACGAGCTAAAATTATAAATTCAAATCTGCACATTTGCGTAGCGGCGAGACATTGTACAGCAGCATCGTTTGATGAGGTTGAGATTGCATGATTCATAATCGTCGACACATCCTTCGATCATGTCTGTCATCGTATGCTAGTGCAGACTAAAAACAATGTTGCCAAAGGAAAGTCTCCACGCGGACGGATATCCAGCTTGTACGGTATATTAGAGGCGCACGTCAATGAATGCGATATTTCTTTGACAATGATCACGAAAAATTGGGACAAATATTACACTATAAACGCCGATGATGGAGAGTTTATCTCTGAGAATGTCCAAGGATGTGATTTACTATTTGATCCCACGCACCACCACTAAACGATGTGTCATTATGTGCTTTTAATCGAATCATTCCTCTCCTCTGCGGCGAAGTTTCCTTTCCTTTAACCTCGTCAAATATTCGACCAAAAGTGACAGAAACAGTGTGAGATATTGAGCCCAAACAAGTCACACTGTTGTTCCATCGCCCCGTCTGACACCCTGACGAACATGCGGGTGGATGGGGCAAAGCATGGCAACACGCAGTGGAAGATGACGATCCTTCACGAGCGACAATACAGATGCAAATTAGGCGTAGCAACAAATTATTGTGATTATAAGCTGCTTGGGATGGTTGAACCGATCTTTATGGCCTTTTATGCTTAACTTATTCTATAGCTCCACTTTGTTTACGAGCTTCACACCATCAGTTCAACGTTTCCATCATCCAAACCTTTTGAATGTCTTTTCAATTGCTCGTCTTCAAGCCACACTCACCCAACTGGAGTAAGATTCAGAGAGCCAAGGAAGCAGCGAGAGGTGATGAAATTTTAGCAACATCAAAAGGGACGAGAACACCTTCAAGTTCGGCCGTGCCATGTCTGCACTCAGCGGCATTTTACATCTCCGGGCGTCATTCATTGAAGGGTACAACGATTTTCGTGTTATTCGTAGATGATCCTAGTTACGATTACGGACAACAAAAACTATTTTGGCTTTCTTACTAAATGGAGCATCCGGGCAAACTTAACATTTTGTTGTGAAATGTTGTGAATAGAAAATTTGGAAGTCTTGAAATGATGGAGATCTTTACCGGAGCTATACGCTACGTGATGAGCGCAAGGTCAATTGAAAATGTCAGTTTTTCTGTATTGCACTGCGGGGCATTCCAGTGCGAGATGAAATTTGAATTTCAATATAAAAGAAGATTCACCTTCAGAAGATGTTTTTAAAGTGTTCAACTTGAATGCTATTATCGAATTATGCAAGCTGACGTACAGTAAGAAGTATTACAGTGAAACAGATTAACCTAAAGTTTTCGCTGCTTTACAAAACAGTGATGCGTTTCGATGTAATGCTTCCGATTCAGACCATATTGTACCTTTTGCCTGGTGGATATGCATATAAAGCATCTCATTATCACTGTTTTCAATCATCACGATGATTTATAGATTAATAGCACGCGCGAGGATGATGTTTTCCCTCATCTCATCTCCTTGCCCGCAGGGGTTTGAGAACCACCCACCTTGGACCGTCGTCAGCCACTGTCAAATACAGCCAAAAAACGTACACCCTCTCCCTTGTGCTTCGGCTCCAGCCAGGTACCCGAGGGGTGATAAAAAGATAGACCGAATGACGACGGCACTAGGTAGGTATGTAGGTGACCATAAAAGCTAAAACAAAAACCCAGCCAAAGATCCTATCACACTCGCGACGGGCGCCCCATATTGCAGGGACGCCTCTGAATGAAGGGTCGAGTTCATTAATTAATGGACGACAAAACTGAGTGGTCCTGAAGAGTGTGGCGATGGAAGAGCAATAGAGAAAGACAGGGATCACAACACGGTGTGCGACAGGCATTTGGCTTTTAGGGGTTGCAAATGGCTCACAGTGAAGGCGAAAGTAAATTTTTTTCCGCTATCGGTATGGCACAATCGTCCACATAATAGGAGGCATTTCAATGTGCCAGTAGATTTTTATGTTATTCGATTTCGATCACAACGCGGAAAGGAAAAGTGCTTCCACATCAATGTGAGCGCATAGCTCAAGCAACAACCGTAGAATACCACACACGAGCCAGCACAAAAAAAAAGGCCTAATTATTAAAAGGATCAGAATTTTGTTAAAATACAACTAAATAAATGACTCAACGCCTGGAAAAGAAGCTTAAGTGTTGGAAAATTAAAAAAATGCAAAATGTCAGCTTGTTCACCTTGATGCGCATGGCGCTCATTGAAACCAAAGCCGAGACTTGACCTTTTGCTATGATCTCAAGAAACTGCTGACAGTTACGTCCGTTTTTTTCTTTCCATTGACATAGATCCGCCAAAAAACCAACCCTTCCCTTCCGTAAGCTGACCGAAATGAATTTGATGAGCGAACAGAGCTGTACGCGCGTGCTACACGATCGATCATCATGGGCACACGCGGGTACTACTTATGCTTCCAATCATAGTTCGAACCGAAAAATCCATTCCATTCCCCACGGAATTGTACCGATGTTTGCAGTTCCTGACAATGTGAATGCAGCCAACAATTTACAGCAAAGCTAGCAGAAAACATACGACGCAACGATTTGTACGAGTGCGAATAACACACGAATCGCCGCCATGGGATCTGATGGAGGTTTCTTAGCTGCTGCTAGCATATACGCAGAATTGACTCGCGCTGAAACATAGCGTAGCGCCGTGACGTTTAATTATTACTCACGTAGCGCGTGCACAAAACGCGTAAGCACAACGAACGATCGAGCGACCGATCAATCGGAACCCATACGAGTCTCACACACGAAGTGCGATTTGGCGCCTACAAGATCATAGAGACCACTGACTGGCAAGAGTAGAAGCGCGCGTGGAAGTGCAGCTAGTGAACCTTGAAATATTTTCTTACTCGAACGAAAAAATACACTCTACTCCCCACACGGCAAACTAGTCCACGTTCCTTCCCCGGAGGAATGGAAACGCGATTCGTCAGCATGGTGCGATCGTTTTCTAAGATCCAGATGTCATCGGCATACGCAAACACCCCGGATCGTTTGCAACGGAGCAGGCTAACATCGACACTACCTCCCCAAAAATACTAGCCGCGACCCGGGAAAGACAGCTAAGAAGCAGCAGCAGCAGCAAAGACAGCCGTCTAAATTGCTGCCAATTTGGCGCTTACGGTACGCGATTCCTACCTAATCGCTATCCTATGTTAGATCGATCTACGTTGATCAAAGCGGGCTGCAGGGGAGGAAAAAAAAACTAGCCACGAATGAGTATGGAACGAATGGCGCAAGAGGCAGGATACACACATACTCATGGGGCAATGGCCAAAAACAAATCATGCGGCAAGAATGGGAACATTGCCGAGACACCAGTACGGTACATTCCAGTACGAGCTGTGGCGCAAAGGAATAAATCTCAAGAGACAGTACGACCCCAATGTAGCGACCCTTGTGCCAATTTGCAGGTATTTCTGTTCTGAGCCAGCACAAGAACACTTACTTTCGAGCATTGTTGATGTGTTGAATGTTCCTGACGTTTTCGTTCATAGCAATTTCAAACGAACTTCGGTTTTTGGAATGATTTTACAAGACTCGCAAAAATACGACGTGTAAGTTCATTCTCACAGCATAATATTTCGGTTATGGCACTCAAGTGAAACGACGTTTCCAAATAATAATAGGAAGAAGAAGAAGGAGAAATCATTTTATGTTCCAGTATTTCAGTTGTTACAGGGTGATCATCTTTTGACATGTTGGTTTTTCTGCTTGAAAATTTTAGTTTAAATTGAACACATAATTTGAAACATCATTTTTATTTAGTTTTAGAATTTATTTATTAAGTTTTATCAACAAAGAACGAACATGATCCTTTTTGCCTATCGCCTCTCCATCGTCTGTCATAGCTTTATAACGCCAATAGGAAATCCAATCTATAGCCAATTAAACGATTATTAGCTGCAGATATGCCCGCGTACCAATTAATCAGTGATTGATGGGGGAATCTTTCGCAAAAAATAGCAAACCACCCCTCCACCTTAAGTACTGTTGTTGTTGTAAACTTCAATGAACCGCGTATAAACAGCATCGGCCCTGAAGCTTAGGCAAACAATACCGAGATTAATTATCTGCTAAAGCGATGCAATTATGCTAGCGAGCCGTTGCACTGCCGTGGCGGAACTGATAAATCCCCTACCAGGTGCTCCCCTTTTCCGTACCACGCATGGTAAAAGTGATACGATGCAGCGCCTAGCGACAGCTGTCACCCATCGCGCGCACTAAATATTGTTATTACAATTATCTTGCGTCGATCGAACGAAAATAAATCAATGTAAATTGCAACGAAGTACATTCGGGTGGCTAGGAAAGTGCGTGCGTACACATAAATGACGAAGGCAAAGGTACGACCGACCGAGCTGGTGGATAAGGAGGAACATCGCAGGAAGGGAAGAGAATGGCCGGGTTAAGATCTGTCGCAGCTTATCGAGCGATCAATGTGAGAGCCTTGTGCGAGCGCGATGGAGAGATAATTATGATTCATTATACGAAATTGCGGTACGTTGCGTGGATCAGATCGCGGTCGAGTTTGCGCAGCTTTACATGCCTGGCCGGCTGCTAACTGCTAACGTAGTCGTTCTGCTGCTTGTTTTGGATGTGTTTAGCACGGTTGCACTAGTAGAAGCAATTCAGCGATGGTAGTATCGGAAAATGTCATCCAACTTCCAATCGGCAGTAGTTCGTTTGATGTTTGAAACCCTTCCAAACGGCCGACTCTGATCCCTCTGTTAAGGTACGTAGGATCGTGGCCAATTGCACGCACACACCACACGAAATGAGTAATGTTTTTCGCTCGTGTTTTACTGTCTGGTGCAGTGGCCACCGAATGTATCAAGCACTGTATCATGCTGTCAATTCCCAGCCCGACGCTTGTGGAGACAAATTTATCTCCCTACTATCTGACACTCGCCACTCTGTAGCACCATTTAGGCAAGATGCGTTACAGTGCACCGACATAAATCGGCAAACACTTTAGTGATCTCCACCACAATTCAATCCCGAACTAACAACCGCTGCTCTGGTGCAATTCGTCACTCGACCAGTGCCAACGATCACTGCCGGTGCTCGAGTTACGCGTAGTTCTTAATATGACTTTATGTTTTTCTTCTTCTTTCCACTCCAACAATCCCTTTCAACTCCAATCCCGAGCGGTTGTTTTGTGATTGTTGTGATAGTTTCATGTTTTTTTTTGCCTCTCCGTCATCGACTATCTATAAATGTCAACCATCCTTGCGCGGCAGCCAACCAGCATCAATCCGCGCAATCGCACTACAACATTATTATCGCAGCAATCGGGCACAGGAATTACTTCGTTGACGCTTACGTGAGATTTTCTGTGCGAACACGGGTGAGGCACACTCGATCCAGACTTTTGCACGGTCGCAGTTAGTGTCAACTAAGTCGTCAAGAATTTGACAGCCACAGATTGACTAGGATGGTGGATGGATGAACTGAGAAGGGACAATCTTGTGGGCTGGATCATTGGGATATTATTGCAGAGAACCGAACTTGTGGTGGGGTAAATAATACGTTCACAGAAAGTGTGATATGGAAGGCGTAAGGAGCTTAAAGTGTTACAATGACATTTAGAAATGTAACAATACCAAATAAGTAACTTATTTTATTGAGGGGTCACAACTTGCTTCAGAAGCAAATAATTTGAAAAGATTTAAATTGTTGAAAATTGAATCAGTTTAAAATTATACATTTGAAAAAGGAAACCTCATGCTGCTAAACAAATTTGAGCATAATTTAGAAAAAAAAAGGTTGGAAATTTTATATTCAAAAACTATCTTTAGATGAGCCTAACCTCTCTATATTATTGTGCAATATTATTTTAAAGATAAAAAAGCAAGAATAACTTTATCAGTACTCAATCAGTTACACATATATAAAGGCATGCACACATGCAAAATTTCTTCTCCTTAAACATAATTTATTGTTTTCCCTTCACATAAAGCCTCACTAAAAAAAACTCTTTTCCTGCGGGATGATTCAACAACAATGTAAAGCAAATCAATAAACCCCCGGAAACATATCTACTCGGTGCCGGCATGATAATGGAAAACTGTTTCCAACATTCAACCCCCTTTCCGTAGCCATTTTGTGGTAAACTCAATTTTCCTCCTCACTCCAATCAAATGCTCTTGGGCACCCCAGCAGTGAAAATGTTGAAAATCACTGCCTTTCCTATTGGCTGAGAGCCATAGAAAGCCGACACGCTACGTTGAGTCTATGATGCGCCAGTCAGTCTCGTGTGTATGTATCTGTGTGTGTTTGTGTTTATGCAGGTCTGCGAAAACTGTGGAAAACTGATCCAGATACAAAATGGCGTTGCGATTGTTCACTGCGGTTGAAGGTGGTTTTCGTTCAATGATTTCGGTACGGAAAATGGTGTAGAAGTGTTTCCTCAAGCAAGGTAGCTTCATCGTACCTACATGTTTGAGTTTTGCGGTCGCAACCGTTCACCACTACTACGCAAATCTGTTCTGGTTGCACGGTGTATATGAAGGAGGAAGATAGCAATGTGGAGGTTTCTACACCCGCAGTCAACCGTGGAGAGCGAACTACGAATGTTTGAATACAGTGCTTCGAGGAACTCCCTCCTTATGCGTTTCTCCTCCTCTGTAGAGGGTCATGAACGCGCTCATTTGCGCATGAGTGAGATTAATGATGATGGGGCTCCCCTTTTTGAAACATTGTTTGACGGCAATATTGGATGATGACATAAAAAAAAAGAAAAATCGACCTTACATCCAACCAAACGGTGCTACCGGTGTACAAAATGTCGGCCTTGTTCCGAGGCTGTATTTTCCTTTGCTCATCCATGCGATACCTACAGCGCTTTTGTATTTGTGGACGACAAGTACAGCGAGGGTTCCATTTTCACTCTCACAGAATTTTTATCATTTGCTGTAACTTTTTTTTTAATTGTGGGGGTGGGCTCATCGTTCGATACAGATTCCACCATTTCCGGTTGGATCGATTCGATTTTGGAAGTCGTTCGAACGCGGTGAACAAAAATGTCATAAACATTCCAGTATATGTTGTCGTTCTTTTATTATTCTCTTTTTCCCCACCGGTGACGACAACCAGAAAACTCTCCCACCCTCTCCACCCAACCAATCATCACAAGATATCACCACGTCAAGTAGAGAAAACCAGCGGCCACGACAAAATAGAAACCCCCCAGGCACACATACAAACAAGCACGCACGCACTCCAACGAACCGTAACTTTACGGTGATGCCACGCAACTTGATCATATGTCACCGAAGCATACAGTTTTTTGGTTGTTTTTGGCCTGTTGGTGTGTACTTTTATGTATGTGTTTGTGTCGTTTTATAAGCCTCTCGACCGATATGTACTGGTTGCTTGCTCTTCCGACTTTCCGCCAGTGTACGGAAGAGTTTTATTTGTTTGACCAGTCGAGCGCATAATAACACTTTACCGTTCGGTTTATGCGTTTGTGCGAGTATCAGCCAACGCCGACATGGAGCAAGGATAGTGGTAAAGCTATTGGTAAGAATGCAAGAGACAATTCCTGCACGGCTACGTTGGTGAAAGAGAGTGAGTGAGAATGAGACGAATGAGGAGGTCTGAGGGTGGCCAAATTCCATCGTATCTACAAAGTAATGGTCTCCAACCCCCTTTGAGAGGAAGTTGCCGAACAGACAGGCGCACACAAATGCTTGTTTGCTTCACCATTTCCTGCAACATAAATATCATCTTCCTCGAAGCATGAAACAGCACCGGTAGTTGTTCAATGAGCTCAATTCTTGCATACTTAAAGGTACTGTAAGTATTTCTCTGATTGAAGTAGCTGTACTATTGCTGCACAATAATATAATATGGTGAAATAAATTTAATTTTCAACTCCATTCGCTTTCTTTGCATTACATGCTGTGTAGCTATCGTGACAAGAGAGTTTCATCGATCCGGCGGCGGCCATTTGCATTCCTCGGCATGCGCATTCCCTGCGGCAAAATTTTGTGCGGTACGCCTTTGCGGACAAATTGAGGGCCGTAACGTAGCTGTTTGCCAACCGTACCAACACTGCAGTGCAGGGCCGCTGATATTTGCCCATCACCGCGAAGTAACGCAAACATCCGATGCCGGTTAGGGAGTGATGCTCCATCACGAGTCAGCGTGCTCTAAAACACACGCGCTTTGTTCCTGAAAACATCAACCATCCCAAAGTTTCGAGGTCGATGGAACTGTGCGGAAAGGAAGCAAAAAAACAAAACCGGGAATCGCACCACTGATGTGACGTTTGATGCTCCCCTATCGGATATTTTTTTCAGCAAAATTGACGCTTTGCTGAGTTACTCACACGGGAAGTACCGGTTGTACGAAGCTGTTAGATGCTCGAACTTCCGCTTTCAGAGACAGCGAGCTGTCGTCGCTTCTCAGTTCAATACTCTTTTTTATCCCTCCTGAGTAGTTTGGATGTGCATTTTAATACTTTACCTTTTTTTATAATCGATTTTAGTCCCTCCCCTTCCCTCTCCTGCCGCCAATCATAAGTGCAATGATACGCTACATGAGCTCACTGTTTTCGTGACATGTGATCCGACGCTACAATGTTAGGTCTGTGATGGCGTTTTGAATATTAAAACTAATTTATTCCTTTTACTGCCGAAGCATGAATATTTTTCGCTTCACTAGCTATTCCGGTGATGCGTACGGTTTCGTACGGGGAATTCAACCCATTTCGTCAGGGATGAGTGCTCTCGGTGGAAAGCATTCCGGTCAATGGGAGAGGAAAGAAAAACGCATTAACGTTCGAACCGGAATACGGCAAAAAAAACACGAAAATTGTATTACGCCAATCAATAAACCATCCACTTCCTGTGAAAAGGGGATTCGGCATTATCACTGAACAATGAAAGTGTTCTGGTGTAGGGTTAGTTCAACAAATGTGCCTTTGTTCATAACGAATAAATGCGAACAAAACTTAATTATTATAAACATCCTAGAAGTTTAAACATATAAAAAACAGAAGGAATGTATAAAATGGTAGGAAGGCTTCATCCTAGGTATGTGATTGGACAGGTGAAGGAGTCGTCGAAATAGTTTCGCTCTTCAACATTCGAATGACAACATTTAAGGATTTAAGGGAATTTATGGAATTAATGCAGGTTCACTAGACTTTATTATACCAAATAGTCTAATAGTCAGTCCTTACTACGAGTTGCCAGTCTGAATGTGAAATTACTATTTAGAGCCTTTGCAGGCACCGCAGGCACAGCATAGGAATTGCTTATCGAAATCAAATTTTCATGCATTTTAAACATATTGCTAGAGAAATCTTTGAGTTTTTAAAGGCAATCTTTAAGGAGTTAATCTTCTCTCCAATGATTTTCAGTTCAGTGCCATCGCACACTCCAACGCAGACAAAGCGAGCAAAACAGTTAGTCTCTCTCATACGTAGCCCACTGATGTACCGGTTTTAACTGTTTAAATCTACAAATTTTCGCCGATAAATGCATTAAGATAGCCCAATCGCTATTCTAACCCCATATTCTACTAGATCTTATTAATCAGTGCTCAATCGTCAATAAACTGAGGGCGTAAAAATTACTTCATAAAGCACTTTTGGCAACAACATATCTTAAAAACCTCAACAAAATTATTTCATTTACATTACATTTTCAAATTTTACACCCATAAACCTGAAATAGAGTTTATGTTGTCAGTTGTTTCTACTCTTCGCAACCCGTCAATATATTAAATCCATGAAATTATGTTTACAAGGTGTTTAACCATGCCTGAATCAATTGAAGCCACCAACAAAAGTTCAGCCACTCAAGTCGCACTGTTTGCGGATTGATTCGTTCTGCCGGATAAATGACAAAAGCTACAACGAGGAAAGGGCGGCTATCGCTTCGTTCTACTGTTCATGCAGTTTATCACTTTCCACCTGAAGCCTCACCCTGATTCCTAGATCACCACCACCACGGTACAGTTTTTGCTGCAAGCTCACCCTGCTCGCGTGCACATCCGCTCACTACAAGCCTCATCATCATCACCATCATCATAAGTCGGTTATTGGTTTTCACAATTATCCACGAGCAGCGGCTTAGCTGTACTGCGACCCGAGCGCGATGCCGAAGGTGCCGCTTACGCCGCTGGGCGAATGCGCGGATGAATCATCAACCGCCGTCTAGTTTGCTGGCCCTGCTGGCTGAAGGCAGCAGTGAGCGCACGGTAACCACCACCAGCAACAGATGTGGCAAAGGAATTAGCGAATTTTAATTGCGAGATGTCTCCATGCTCTCGCACAGTCTCGCGCGTCCAAACGGACGGATTTCCTGCCAATCAGCCCATAGACCTGGGTCGGTTCCATTTTTCTTTCTACGGCCCACAGGACCCCTTGGGGTGGCCATTATGCACGAGGCCCGTGTCGTTTCGGGGTGCCCACACTGTTTGGTGCGCACACGTACTGAGCGCTTTTCACGCTTCCCGCAGCTTGCCACTGCACTCACACCACACGATGACATGATGATGCCCCGCAAGGCGCGTCGCAAGACATTCCGTGTGGGGGCGCTTGCTAGCCGAATGCGATGTTTATGATGATGATCGCACCGTATCGGTGAGTTTTGTCTACCCGGCACTACTGCAAACTATGCCAGGCTCTGCAGCTGAAACTAATCTCGCTTTGCCGGAATTGGGTCCTCGGTGCAGCAAAGGAATTCGATTCGTTTTATGTATGATCGGTATGGAAATGAATTAATACATTACCGTGCTGTACTGTACTGTACTGTACTGTACTGAGCGGGCATTTGCTCGTTATTGACTCCATTTAGAACCGATTCGATTGGTGGTTTGAATGCGTTTTACTAGTCGTGCTTGACTGTTGCACAATCGTTTCCTAACCCACTACCCCAAAACGCGTGGTTTCAGTTCCACTGCGATCGGGCTTCGCACTGGAGGAGGCACATAATTTTGTTGATTCATTTTTTGTTTTTGTTTTTAGATTGCCTTTGAAGCACATGATGTAGTTACTACTCCCTAAAAGGTGATAAATTTTTGCGCTCATTACGGTGGGCATCTAATTTTATTTTCTTACCCCCACGGTCCATAAGCAACTCGTCTCGTTTTGGTTGTTTTCTATTGAAGGAAGCAATCCCATAACTTTGGAGAGGGAAAGCGTATGTGTGTATGTGTTTGGTACGAATCGCACGTTTACTTGATTGTCGATGGAAACCCATTTCTGGAGGAAGGCTCACACGGTAGTGGCACGCATTCAAAAGGGCATTTCGAAATCCAGCGCTACGCTTCGATGCACCCGGTGCAATTTCATGCATCCTCCCGCTGCTGCACGGAGCGGAAATACATATTACCCGCGTCGTTTACATACCGTTTTCATGCTCACTGAACAGTCGTGTATAATGGATGGATAAGCATAGACCAGTACGATTGAATGGGAATAAAGGTTCCAGTGATCGCAAGAGACCCATCGCAATCGAAATGGAAAACCGATAGAATAGGATGTTAAAATTATTGTCTTGTTTAATTAATCGTATTTTTTTTAAACTTTTCCCACTATACCGCTTTTCCTGTCTTAAGAGAAATTAATTTTTAAGTTAGTTTTTAAGTGCCCTTGAATGAGCAACTCAAATTTTGATAATCAAAGTATCTCTATTCCATCAAATTATAACAAAAAGCCATGTAGTTATGGGTATAGAATCATTTTTCCGTGAATGTTATATTCTGTCTCTGGCTCCCATCTCTTGTTGCGGGGCAAATTCTAAAATCACGTCCCGGACAAGCCTTTTTGGGCGACCCAACCAGAGAAACCCATTGCCACAACCATTCTGCAGCACATTCTCATACAGTTTCTCATTCATTCGCAAACCAGTTGCACAATTTTGCTGAGGGTTTTTGTCGTTTAACGTATGCGCAATAATTTCCCTTCTATGGTGGGACCACAACGTGCGCGCAGATCACTTGCGGATGTACCATACATTCAAGCCAGGTTTGTGTAGGCAGTAGTAGCAGCCCGAAAAGAAGCCTCCACACCGCTCCGTATTGCGGTGCGGTTGATTAATTATGAGCACGGACTATAAGCTAAGGATCTGTTCCGCAGTTCCCGCATATTGCCCGGGCGTGCGACATTGAAGCGAAACCACACGCAAATAAAAACGGGGATGCACACAGGGTTGCACTTTAACCTGATTCTTCGAGGCCAACGCCTCCAACGTCGATGGCATCGGGCGCTTCTTCATCAGTCATACACGCTCCGCCACCCACTTTCCATCCCGGTAACAATGCAAACTCATTCGCAACAGTTGTCCGCCGGCACGGCAGGGTCTAAGCTGACTGCTAAAAACGGAGCGCCTGCAACTGGAGTGCAATAAAAGGGACGCACAAGAGCAAATCGGGTTTTCCCATGTCGCTTTCAATTAGACCTATCGGTCGCGGGGTGAATAGGGAAATCGATTTTTCACATGAATTTCACGCCCGTTGACTTACGTACAAAACCGATCGTGGGGTAGGTGCATTGTCTTTCCCGAGGCCAAACAGTTTCGGTCTTAATGAAATGCAAAGCGAGGGAGTTTCTGATCGGGTTGATAGATCGATCAATTCCCAATTTGACCTGTTGACTTACCGTGCCCCCACTATGTCTCCATTTATACTGCAATATGTTACACACTAAGGGTCTAAAACAAAGCCCCTTCAAACTTCAACAACCAGTGGTGGCGAGCAAACGTCGATGGGAACCCCTTCGGTTTTTATGCATGGCTACAACTAAAAAAAGCAACATTTATGAATATAAAAGTTAGCCCCGTATCAAACGAAGGGAGGTCGATGTGTTGTGCACCTGTTGAGCTTTCACTTAAAAGGTAGTCAATAAAACTATATACGTCCAATGTATTTTGAGCTGGCTGGCAGCATCAACATTCAAGGGGTTGTACATTAATATCGATTCACACTCATTAGCTATGAGGGCAGAAAAGTAATTTTTCCACCACGATACAATGCTTGCCTTTTCTTTCTAAGGTATTTTGAACTACATTTAAACAAGTACCACTGTTAAACAAACTTCCACACACTTTACAGACTAACACGGCATAAGGCGAGTGGTTTAGATCAGATAGGAAATTGTAAAACGTGTTTATGTCACTTAACATCCTTCGATCCTTCAACTGCGTCACCGTGACGTAGAAAAAAAGCAAGAAACCTCCAACCCCCGCAAGCATACATCATTACAAGGCGACAAATCGTTCCCTTCTGATTACTGCGTGCTGTTCTTGGCAGCAAAATAAATAAGCTCTCCTCAGACAAGCCGGCCGAAACAGAAACCACACCACATCGTGGCAGAAGAAAATCGTGATTCAATTTATTAATCAGATTGTTGTTCAACCGCTGCCTATTACAATCCCGTTCCCGAAAGGGCCTATAGCTTACTGAGCTGGGTGCACAAGGGCCCCCGGGGGGCAAGCGTTGGTGAAGCGAGGTAAAACGGTGAAAACAGAACAATTGACGGTAAGAATTGAATCATTTGCACAAAATTTAATGCAATTATTCATGTTTCTCTGTAGCCGCTTCAATCGTTCGGTTGCAAGCCGTTTTCAATTGTAACATGCAGCCGCCACAACCACCACCAACAGCTTGATAGAGGTTGATCGAGTTGAACCGCTTGCTTTGAAGCTTCGGTAGCAAAACAGAGGCAAGCAAAGGTAGAGAGACCGGTTAACGCTAGCGAGCCAACATTATCTTTAATTGAATTTGTTTTAATTTCCGCCCTAGTTTCTGGGTAAAAAATTTCTTGGGCACTTTATTAAACGCAGGATAAGTTTTTGCTCTTCTTCGGACGAGCGTCAAAAAACCGTTGTTTAATCAACAAGCAACCATAACACTGGACACCTAAAATTGGTTCAAGGATCATAATTATTTAGCTGATTATGATGCGGATTAATCGTAAACATCCCAAATCACACATCAGAGGTCACGCGCTAGGAGTCGATTCGTGCGCTTGCGCTTTTGCAAGTAAGTAATGGAATGAATCGCGTCACGAGGTCGGTTGATAAAACGCCTAGTGGGAGGAAAAATGCTCAGACTTGCCCTAATCCCACGGTAATATGTTGCTACCATGGTCATCGTTTACCGAGACATCATGGTCTCCAGGTAGGCAAGCAATCGGTAAGCAAAGTAATGGGACACAATGGACTATATGAACTGTCTATATGTCTAAACGACAACGCATAGGCTGTTCGGTTCTCCTTCGATATGTTTATCATGCTTGCAATCATGATCTTCCAACCGATCTTAACCGCTGCTCGAAGGTTACCAGAAGAATAGACGAGAGAATTTCAATTTACAAAAAAAAACAACAATGTACCTGATGCGAAACACGAAACGCTAACCAAAGGAGTGGGTGAAGGAGTAATTTTATAGAGAAACACAAAAAAGAAGCATTTAAAAACGGGTAATGTGTCAATGGTGTGACATTTGACTAAACATCGATGCATTTGTGTTTCCATTTCGCTGCCGAAACGACGGAGGCTAGTTCCCGCTTGTTACCGCGCTTTGCACACCACTGCTGTTACTGCTGCTGCTGCTAGCATAGTGTAGCAAATTGCAGCCGACATCGCAAACGATTGCATAACGCGCCCGATGCAACGGGATTGGATGGGGAAAATCATGAAAATGTGCGGCCCGCACCTGCACTGTGTGGCAGCGTGCGCAGTGCACAAATCGCATCGCATGCCGTATCGAACGACTGACATTTGGAAAACGAACACGGAAAGTATTGCAATTGCAACACCCTCCGTTGAAAATGTGGCGGCCGGCATCGGTAGCATCGTTCCGTCCCCGCGCGGATATCACGACGCTTTGTCCCGGGGAAAATGTTTTCACTAATGTCATTATGCACTGCATGCTTGCGCAGAAACAGGTTTTTTTGGCGTGCAGGACCCGATGGTTGCATGTGTTTAAGGGTTTTTTTTTCGCAGGTGAAGCTGACATTTAACCTTTTGTGCAGAGATCGGAACGGTGGCACTGGATTTTTGGTGGAATTGTACACCAAGAGCCAATTAATTATATTTTTTTTTTTTTTTTATTATACATATGTAATATGCAAAAACATGTAATTTAACACAAACAAATGTTTTTAACATTTTAATATTTAGCTCAATAAAAAAGATTTTGAAGAGTTTTAAACATTTTAAAACCCTGTTCCTTTTCAAGTTATTTTTTTTTTAAATAATACAATGAAAATATTTTCTTTTTGAAGATGAATGGTATTCATTACTAAAGCTATTCTTGGCTATCGCAAACCAAATGGCAAACAATTTCCTTCACTCTTCACTTCGATGCACTTAACCAAGCAGACTCGATCGATCACCGATTATTTCGAGCACACCTGACCGCGACAAGCACTCGCAGACGTTATGGAAATCTGCTCAGGGCTGGTCGCCGGAAAACAAACGACACCGTCATCATCATCATAGTCATCGATTTATTTGATCGATCGACGAGGGGCTGTAAAATTCGCATAATTTATCCATCGATTAAAACCACCCAAAACATCATCGTCAACAGCAACAGTAGCACCAACAACAACAACAAAATATTCCCAACCGTTCCCCTATTCCAAACCAGCAGTACTGAGCACTCTGCAATAACTCTATCTTTCACTTTTATTCAATCTGACACGTTCTAGGCGCTTCCTACGCCACCTTCTGTCCAGGTCGGAACTGGCTGTTTTTTTTTGTTACCGCCAGCATCTTCTCTGACGACCTGCCACAATCGTGCTCCATTTGCCCTGGTTTCGCTGAGCGTTTGCCTTCGTGCGATTCATCCTTCTTGCCAGACGATCAGTCTGGACGATTCGTATTCGTACAACAAACGGGATGATCGTGCACAGGTCGATGGGCTAACTAATCACCATCATCAGAGGCCTCACTCTACCGCGACATGGCCCATTGTAGGCTTAATTTATTGATGATCCACCATCACCGTGCACGTTCCTCGCGGAGGAATTCCCTACTAGGATGACTGGTGGCACACGCTACGCACCATGCTCGTCGACTCGACTCGACGGCCGTGGTGGATTATTGATAGAAATCATTGATTTTCCGAGAGCTTGCGATTGCCTCTTATTTTCGTCTCTCGTTTCTTTACACTTCGTAATTCTCTATTTTAAGTTTTGTTCACATAGGTCCAATCGTTGATAATTTATTTTACCTATCAATGTGCGGCTTTTAACGCTCGTCCAAAGCTAATAATTAAATGCACTTGCTGTATGATGGAGTGAACGATGAACTACGATCAAAGCCGTCGGAATTCCTCCATAAAGGGCGCAACGCTGGCGGCAGTAAACAGGGAAGCTGAGCTCAGAGTTACCCGGTCCGCTTTGCCCAGCCCAGAGGCATCTTTCATCAAATATTTGTGTAGAAAGTGAGCGCATGTTTTAACCAGCTGAGAAGCGAAGACAATGCATCATATCCATGGATTTGAATTTGCATGCCAAACTGAATTAAAGTTTCTGAATGCTGCAGAGCCCGATAAGGTCTATTGATAAGTGCACCATAAAACTATTAAAGGGGAAATTCGCACCTGACATTTAAATGTGTCGTAAAGACCGTTATAAAAGTTCAAGATGTTTTATTACTTTACATCCCTTACAGAACGCGTGTGATTGGTTTATAATCTGATAATAAGAACAAGATTGGCTACAATCAAATGATCATCAAATGAAATCAAAATCTAATCAAAATGATTTCCATACAATCGAAATAATAACAATTTGATAACAAACAAACAATAAAGCAATATTTCCAGTAAAAATGAATCCCACGAACTCACCTGCATTACCCAAAAGCTTGTTGACGGTACTATCTGATCTCCTGCTGTATCCATAAAACGTGGCCCACACCTTTTGCTTCGGGCAGCGAGATCGCAAGGATCGAAGCAAGAAGTTGTTCTGATTCTGGTCTTAAAGTTTACCACAACAAAATTTATTCACTTTGCACCAACAAAATATTATTGAAACAAAATTATACCACCAACATCATTATGCTGTGATGACACACTTACGAAATATTCATACTATGAACACAATGGGCTACTCTATCACTGTCTAGCACGGGTTAGTTGGTGGTTTACCGAACTTTTTACTATGAGCGATTATAAAAAGGCTTAATTTGCACATCCGATAAAAACAATCAGCTTCCACACAATGAACTTTAGTACCTGTGTTCCGGAATGGAAGCCGCTCTCGATTAGTGTCGGAAATGTAAGAACATTAATCACACGATTCCTTGCTGGGGTACGGCAACGGCTGGCGCGGTGTGAATGGATGAGTTACGACCCTTCAAAAATATGCACAACATTCCCGAAAAGGGGTCTACCACATCTAATTACATACACTCGTAATCATATCCTCTAGTTACCACTAATTATTCACCTTTTGATGTTGTGATTAGTTTGGCCTACAATAAACAACACTTAAACAAACCAGAAGCAGACTAAAAACACAAACGTGATACACTTGAGCGCGGTTTTCGCCTAACTATCATCAATCAAACACAAATTGATAACACGGCCGATCAGGTTCCTCGATAAAACTCCACAACGTTTGTGCTGTTGTGTAGCAGAACGGCACATTTACACGACAGAATGCCGGCAAAAATCACCACTCAACATCTAAGACAAACCTTAGAACTGCACAATTTGACCACACGCAGCTCTGAACTGTTAGTTCAAATGCACTTTCACTTGGCGCCGAATTAAGGCGGCAATGCGATCAAGATATTACGTAGTCCCAACATACGCCGAGCATGTGGAGGTCTGGCTCACGGAGCGATTGCGCGTACGTCTTCTTCGCGTGCTGGTTTATCGACACATGACTGAATTCACTCGAGCTAGGCTGAGCCGCGTAAAATTGCCAGATAGTGGGGGACACTGTCGACCAAACAGCGTGTCCAATTGGGACCTAAAGCAACGCATGCTCGCCGTATGATGAAGTCCATTCTCTCGCAATGTGTCGGAGTTCATTCTCTCCCGATGTACACAGTACTTCCAAGCTAGGACAAATGTTTAAAGGAACACATAATATTATGATTATATATTCATCTTATGTTGCTGTTTATGAAAACGGTTTATTGGTATGAAAAAAAAATTTTTGGTAAGTATCATAATTTGAGCAAACGATACAAAAATAAACAAAATTTTCCAAAAGAAGTGTTTAAAAAATTTAAGAATTCCATTTGATTAATAATTTGACATCAAGGTAAAGTTTGAGAGCAAAGCAATAAACAGAAAAACGTTGGATAGACTTTATGATCTTCTCTCGCCTCGAAAGCGAATCTGATGTAGTTCATTCACGCACACATCTTTTGTCGAGACCTTTAAACCAGTTTTTACACCAGCCTGTACTTTCGTAAAAAGTAGGCGTACTCCGAACTGCACACGTGTTTGAAAGTGTTCATTGGAGGACATAGTTCATCGGTGTGCGTTACTAAGCGTTACAAATTTAAAGAATATCGTTGTTTCCTCTACTATTTATATATCTCCCGACAAACATCATTTCATGAATACATTGTAATCGGCACAGGCGTTAACCAAACAATTTAATTTATTTTAAATTGTTAAAAAATCGATGTACTTTGCATCATAAAACGACTACCTAATCTACATTGAGCAATGTACAAATAAATTGAAAAAAAGGAAAA
>KB700571.1:0-25069 GCA_000349165.1 Anopheles christyi | reverse complement strand
ACAAAGCACACAACGGCGCGGCTGCATCGGCAGCTAAATTGGCAGGATCCCGAGCTAGCTGTTGTCTTATGGTCGGCGATGGTCGGCGTTTGCAATCGAAGAGTGTGTGTGTGTGTGTGTGTGTGTGTGTGCATGTGTCGTAAGCTAGGCTTAGCTAGTTATTGTGTCAAGATAAATCCTGCCCTGTAAACAGCACAGGGGTACTGTGTAGGTGCGTGTGGTGCGATAATTTATATGCATTAGCTTCATCGTCGTTGCCATCGTCGTCGCTGAGTGTGATGGGCCCATGGTTCTGCATAAATCATGTTCCGATGGTGGAAAGAAGCGCTGTGCCTGTGTGATTTGTTTATTGGAGATTGTGCAACATTGCAACGAGAATGAATGCTGCGTTTTGATACAATACAAGTAGTTGTGAGAAAGGGTGCAGCAAAACAATCTTTGTTATGCGCCTGAAGGTAGGCAATACGTTTTGCAGTACGGTTTTGCACTTTTATATACTTAAAAGGTGCTGCTCAAATATAAATTTACATGATTTAGTGTCAAACTGATACAGTGATTATGTATTGAATTAAATTAAAAAAGAGGATCATAAATTGATGCATAAAATAGCAAATGTCGTTCTTCTTTTAACCATGTTGTTACATTTAACAGCACCGAGACCATTTTCAACTTTAATGACAAACCTTTGAAGACCCTCTAATATGGCACTTGCTCTCTCCATAATAATTTTCGCCCTGCACCAACAGCATCAGTATGATGCTGTGATAAATAGTATACACACTCAAGTGCAATTACTATTCATATTCGATTTAAATTGTTGATTGCAATGTATAATAGAGGTTGAGCAGACGGGTCACCGGTGATTAGCCATTAGTCATACCGTATCGCACCAGCCACCACTCGTCAAACATTGGTGGTGTGTGTTATTTTTTACCGCGGCAAGGCTTAGGACCCCGTCGATAGTCAATCCTGCAATTTCGCAACAGCACGATTCCAGGCGGGGAAGAAAATAGAGTTTGTTTCGAAAGTATCTTTCACCCCGCCACCCCGGGTGAATGGGTTACAAAATTTCGGTGTCCATTTTAAAGCGGGTTGATGATGATTGTGATACCCTACAAGGGGAGATGATCCCCGGGCAGTTGTTGATCGAAAGTACACGGTTCAATGAGCATCTAAGTACGGTGCGTGTGTGTTCGAGCAACATAACATTTTCTCTTCACGGACTTGCAGTGAAAGAGAAAAGTCGATGAAAGAGAAGATAGGACAGAATGATAGGTGGGATTGGTCACGACCCGCGAGGTGAACCAAGGAGAATTCCGTGGATATTGCAAAAAGGGCATGTTTTGCTAGTTATCTAGTACCGTGACTACTCAGACATGTGTTACACGGTTTGTTTGTATCAAATTTCTTTTTTGGTTTATGGTATCTTTGTATCAAAAGGATAATACAAATACTTCAAAAGACAAATTTCAAAATTCAAATCCCTTACATCACATCAGGGCTGATTCAAAAGTATGATTAATACTACGGACGAACACTTCAGACTAGAGATAGCTTTAAGCTTTAAGAGCAACGTTAATTTAAAACAAAACCTATATAATTGTTTAATCAACTGCTAAACTAGGACAGCTTAACTGGATGCCATTAACAACGAACACGATCTAGTTTCACCACTCGTATGATGAAATATAATATCTTTTTATACAGAAATTGGTAAAATAAAGCACTAGCAATATTCGAAAGCAATAAAAGTGTACAAAGTTGACTTAAAACCTTTCTGCATTTATAAAACATTCCACTGAACACTTTGTTGGTATATGCAAACGATACGAAATTGCATCCAATTCGACTGAAAGCTGAGCATTCTCGATTAAGTGAGTTTATTTACTGCGTCTACCCGTACCATTAGACGTATCTAATTGAAAAGATGAATCTTTTGCAACAGATGCCATTCAAATGTGTTCAGACACAAACGGAAACAATTCTTCCTTGAATGTAGATATAGTTCATCAGTGTGCAGTAAACGCCAACAAGGAACGTGTGGGTGAAATTGGAATAGCAGATGAACACATACCGTTGGCACTGGTGTATCATATATATAGCTCACCTCCATTCAATCTCTATTATCAACAGGTATTGGTCTGTTGCGCTTAGTTCTTACAACTTTTTCTTATCCGCTTATATGCTTAGATTTTATTTCTTGGAACACTCCGAAAGCTTTTTATCAGGTAATAGGATAGAATTGCCTTCACCGATTTAAAAAGAGAAAAAGCAGTCCCAATTGCTGCTTGTTAGAAAATGGAATGTAAGCAATGTATAAGAAAGAACAAGTTAGAAAAGAACCCGTTTCTAAGTGAAAGCAAAAAGGACAGAGGGTTGAGAAGAAGGGGGGAAAAATACACAAACGAAAAAAAAACACAACAAACAAAAACACTCTTTCCCAAAACAGAAGGAAAACAAATTATAGAAGAAAAGGGAACCCAACGCGAAAAAAAACAACAACCCCAACGAAACGAAACATACCTAACCCGAAGTGGGCCTTGATGCCGCCCAAATTCCGCACCCGAAAGAGGCCGGACTTTTTGAAGGCACAGTTCAGGATGAGACCGAAATCGGAATCAAAAACACAGGTACTCTCTAACTGTTCGATTGTGCCTAGAAAAGGGAGAATAAAAAAAGAGAAAAGAAGAAAAGACAGAAAGCAGAAAGAAAAGAAAGAAAGAGTTAAGGAACGGAAACAAGTCGTAGGGGAAAACAAAATAGAGATGAAGATGAAGCGAGAATAGTTGATGGAAATTGGTTAGTTTTGTCGTTTCGGCGTATTATCAGAAACAGGAAATAGAAGTAGAATAAAATACAAATCAAACATCTACAACGATTTGGGGGTAAATGGGGTAGCAATAACAAAAACCTTCGACGGAAGACGCATGAATAAATTTCGGAAAATCGGAAACACATTTTCTACGCCGTCGTCGGAGAGCCATTTGCTTTGCGGAAGAAAAGGATTTTCCTTTCCTGTTTTATTGCTGCGTGAAGGAAAATGTAAAGGCAAGTTCGCAAAAAAAAGGATAAAATGGCTGCCGGTACAGGTTTCCTGTGCCATTAAAGTTTTTCCTGTGCAATCTGCAGGATAGTTTGTGGGTATTTGTTTCTTCCCGATACCGTGTGCCAGTTGTGAGTACGTTGTAAATGTGCGTTTTGTGTAGAATCGAAATAAAACGGCATTTTTCTTCCATTTAATGCAATCATTTCCTCCCTCCTTATTGGTTAGCCACAAAATATTGTGAAGCCAGATTGTGTGTGTGTGTGTGTGTGTGAGTTTGGTAGTGCTGGTGCACGTGTGTGCGCTTGTAGCAGAGTGCTTTTATGTGTGTTTTTGTGTGCATTTTGTATGTTTAGCGTGCTGTGGAGGAGCATGTGTTCACCAATGTTGCCTAAACACCTACCAGACCAGCGCACTGCAGCCTGAATTGCGTACGATCGATTGTTAAAGAGCCCATAATGTCCAACACCACCACAAATACACACAGGTAAAATCAACGCAGTAACTAAGGCAATTTAATCAACCACCAAACAACAACCCAAACACCATCGTACCTTCTGGTGGCTTGTGTGCATCGACACGCTTTGAAGTAGAACTTTGTTCGAGCCTTTTGTACCTATCTTCAAAGTGTTATTTAATACTTGCTTCGTTCATCGGCAAAGTTTCTCCCTCTTTCTCTCCCTTGATGAATGAGCTGAATGTTGAAAATTCTACAAATTTGTAGATGTTTCGGTCGAAGCTAATCAATTGGAAGGTGTCGGTGAATGTGATTAAATTATATCAATTCAGTACGTGATCATTAGATTTCCAAGAATTGCCATAAACAGACGTTGAAGGACTATAAATGCTGTTAAATTATCCATAAGAAATGGAACAGTACGATATACAATTTCCATAATTTATTTAGGGATCTGAGTGGCGAAGCTGTCGGGGCAGCCAGGTGGTCTAATGGATAGTCGCGCCGGCTCCTGTAAAGGCCGGACGTAGTTCAATTCTCATCCGGGCGGCCGCCAGTGGCAAGGGCTTTTGACTATCCGGCTACGTGGTAAAACAAATAGGCTCAAGGCGCCGCCCCCCCGGCATGACCGCGAAGGTCGTTTACGCCAAGCAAGAAGAACATGAGTGGCGAATGTTAAAAAACGCACATAAAACAAAGTAAGTGAAATCAAGCTTTTACGCTTCTGCTTGCATACATTAGGGCGTTTATGTTTATAATGAAATAGACTGTTGTAAAAATTTAATCTACTAACATAAGTTAACGTAATATTATCAGTAATTGAAGTTGTGTTCTGCTTACTAAAATATTACAGTAAAAATAATTCAACCACTGTAACAACCTACACATTCGTGGAATTGTGTCTCGAGAAGAAGCCACCCAACTCGAGGTATAAAACCTCTCCATGTTATTTTACCGCTTCATCAGTTTCGTACATACTTCATCCTCAATTTCATCGTACACAAGCATGTAATTTAATATGTTAATCCTTGCAGAAACGCCTGCAAAAGCTACCGCAAGCCCCCAACATCCCTGCAGATTAACGAGTTCGGTGGAAAATGTGTTGTGCCACTCGTCAGCAACCAACCGACTTTTGTTTGGACAGGAAGCTGAACCAACAAATGCGAACAGAAAACCGCAGCAGCACAAAACCCCCTCTAGAAAGGATAGACATTCTCTTACCGAACGATAAACGATGTTCGCAGTATATTGAACTGCACCATTTAAATTCGCGGGAAACGCTTCTACGCTTCCTTCCTGTGCTTGAAAGCCTGCGGCACGGTAAGGGAACCGCCTTGTTCAAATGGAAAACTTGCCAGGCAAACCCGCTTTATCCACAAATCATAAATGGCGTCTGCCTACAGCATGAGGTGAAAGAAATACCAGAGCAATGATAGCGTACTTGCGAGTTTTTATAGCGAACCAGCACGAAATGGCAATCCGTCGATCGGTTGATTGCCGCACGGACTAATGCGGATTAAATTGTTAAAAAGCATAGATTCAATTATTACAGCTGAAACGCTACCAATCAGATTCAAGCCGGAGCGGAAAACGAAAGGATTGCGGATGCGGATCAATTAAACTGATGCCTGTAAAATTATTCATCGAAAAGAGACGGCTAAAATTAATTTCATCCATTGGGAGGCTTCCATCGCTTTACGTACAGCACCTCCTTCTGGAAATGGGTGCAGAAGACGGGTTTAAACTATAAGTATGAGAACTACACTACCGCATTGCATTCATTTGCCTCAAAATCGCATCCGATTGAACGGCTTCCAAAAATGGAATGCATTCACGTCCAGCAAGATATACAAAAAAAAAGATGGGCGGAAATGGACCAACGAGGAAAGGGACAATTGCGACAAGAATGTAAAGTTTTCCATGTGCGAATCTGTGCAGTTTCTCTTTTTGTAGTTTTCTCTGTGCACTGGAAAATAAAAAAAAATCGTACTAGAAAAGTTGTCCAACACAAAAAGATTTTTCTTCTGTTTTTAAGTTTCATTCTCGTTGCAGCATCCCACGCCTTTTATTTCGCTGATTCGTTCGTTATTGAGTTTGTAATTGAAATTAAACATAATGGCTCCTCTGCATTGTCACAATCACCACCATCATCATCACGATCATTAGTGTCGTATGTCATGTCTGAAGTTGAATTTGAAAAGTGTCATTATTGATGAGTGGGAAAGATCATTCTTTCACGTTCCAAAAGCTCTCCTTCTCACACGAATTGTTTCTTCTCAATTCGTACATTTCACTCATTGGGCAGAGGGCACGTTCATCAAAAATCAATTCAAATCTCGAATGCTTGCTCCAAAGAGAGTTCAGCAGCGGTGGTCGTACGCTTTTCCATAACAAAACTTCCACCGTCTGTCAGCCATTGTCATCTGCTCATTCGTTTGTTAAAATAATACGCCTGCAGGTGGTTGGCACACTGACACAACGGTTTGCTTCTGATAATATCTACTTCCTGTGTCCGACGGGACGGCCAAATGACACGCACCCAAACAGTGGCTTTTCTCCCACGCGCACTTTCTTTTCTCTCAATTTTTCAGACCTGATGGGTAATGGTTTGTGTGCGTGTGTGTGACATCTGGTGAGATTGGAACAGTGGGCAATTTTTTCCCTGCACAGCACCCCGAACGTATTTTCGGCCAGGGAAAAACGATCCCTCCCCAAATGTAAACATTCGTCTCGGAGCAAATTAGTTTGTGCGGAGTGGGCGCAAACTTACGCTGATGTGAGAAATAAATAAAAAAAACACGCCTCTCCCTCTTTCATCCACCTTCAAGCTGACCAAAAAACTTTGGTAACGAAGCTATACCTCCCATGGGGCTGACGTTCCGGGTAGGCAGGACCGGCGCGCGCTCATCAAACGCCACAAACGGTCATTGTCACGAAATGAGCGCGATGAGACTAGAAGCCTCCGGACTTGAATGTCCGTTTTGATGATTTGCGGTGTGGTGCTGGAATGATGGGAACACGCATGTGACCGGAATCGGTAATGATGCTACTGGTTTCCTCGACCCTCTGGAGCGCTTCCTTTCCTTGGAATACAGAGCATTGGGCGTGCTTTGGTCAACGCTGTCGAGATCGTTTTGGAGGTGATTTTTGTGGGGTGGAATTTGTTGTGTGCCTACCCCCAGGGCCAGAAATTCAGAAATGTGGCTGACCTTTAACCTCGGAAGGTGGTTCAAGATGAAGATAAAGCAGGAGCGTTCCAATAAGCAAAACGAATGAATTCTCTCAGAATGTTCTCCGGTCTGATTGAATTTCATTATTTAGACCGATACAAGATGGAAGATAGCACACAGTGGTTTGTTCTCGTGGGGTAAATCACTTTAATGTAGTTTTAATTTAAAAAAAAACTTGGATAGAATAATTTTTCTAACTATAATTGGGTTACCTTAGTAGTTGTGTAGAACAAATGTACCATGCCATGGCGCCTAAATTTATGTAAATTGTGCAAACAAAATACCATCTTCATACCATGCTAGTTTCATTGAGCTATCTCATGATTTCCCAACTCTTTTGATCATATCCCTAAAAACATGATTTTATCTTCAATTTCGAATGCATTCGAGCCATCCGAATACACAGATTTGATTAGTTTTTCAGTGGCTGTGCAGAGCCACAAAGAATTTTACTCCCTCCACACAAAGATATCGCACGTCCCAAAAACTATACTGAAAAAAAGAGAAAACCACTTTCCGAAAACTTTCAACCATCTTCTCACGAAGAGAATTCAGCAATTTAATTAAGGTACGGGAGAAGATTTGACCGGATCTAATAACCATTTTCCGGCTAAGGCGAAACTGTGAAAAGGTGCTTGCGCTTTCGGTTCTTTCCGTCCCATTTGGTTGCCATTTTTGGTATCGAATCTCTGGTTGCCATCTCACCTCTCATCCACTCCCGACAAACCTGCCATAACTGCCGTCAATATCACAATCACTCGGCATTCGGCACCATTTCCATGGCAATTTTCTGGCAAATTTCCTTTCGTGCAAATTTGCTGCACAACGTTCAGTTCCATTGCGCTTTAAACGATGGGAAGTGGACACACTGATTTCCGAGGAAAATTGGCACAAAACAAATTGGCCAAAATGTATTTAAAGCTCATGTCTCATGACACTTTCTATCACTCAAGTTGTGGATGATGATGGCAGCCACGGTGAACGGACACAAATCACAACTCTTTATAGTACGCAGGAGAATGTTTGGATACAGCTGTCGATGTTTTAAAAGGAGACGGGCAGCATTAAAACCCTAATCACAACCTATTTTAATTATCCAATTTTGCAAGTAGTCAACTGTCAAGCGGAACACACACCACAACACAGGAAGAGCGAAGGGGCGCAAGCAGCAAACTTATCCTTTGCGTCGCAGTGTTGAATTTGGCACCACGAGCTAATTTGTGGTGAAGGAATGAGGTTTTCCCTTTGCCTTAAGTCCCCGCTTCCTTTAAATTTCAAAAATGTTCTCCTCAATTGTTTCTTTGCTCGCAAAGCTATCTGTGGATGGAGAGGGTTGCCATTTTCTTTATTTGCTTTGTACCACCCATCCCATCCGCACCATTCGCACTTTCCTTCTCGCAAGACTCTAGGCTTGGTGGTGACTTTTTAGCCCATCGTTTTCCAAAAAAGTTCGTAAAATGATTTTCGGCACGCCCAATCAACTGTTTTTCCCCCTCTCATTGCTTTGCCCGTTGTGGTTCCGGAAAAAGGCACAGCATCTCGTTATTTTTCCGAAACTGGTCGCGGAATGTTTTGTGGCAATTTTCACCCCCAAAATGCTCTGCTCCACTCGATCCGTCTCCTGTTTCCAACGGTGCTAAGCGATTGGAAACGAAATGCTGTTAATATTGTTGTGTTCGTTTTTTTCTTCCTTCGATGTGCTATTACTTTCTTCACTTCCCTGTTTTGGGTGGTTGTGGTGTTATGTTACTTTCTGTTTTTTTGTTCTCTCGCTCAAAAAGCATCTCAATTTTATCCGTTTTACTTTCGATACGTAGTAACACAGCACACGTATTGGAAGAGCTCCTTCGTTCTTGTCTGGGGATGGGGTTTTCCGAGTGGCACGGGGAGAAGATTCGTTTTTCGATTGTTAGTCGGCGAAAAGTAAACTCCATCCGTATCCATTACAAGTGGAAGTGCCTGAAGTGGGTTTTTTGTTTTGTTCTTTTCGACCTCCTCACGGAGTCTCAAATATAATCCCCACAACTGGAATGATGCTGGAAAAGCGTTTCTACACCGATACGTTCCTGAAGCTCTTTTTCCTAAGGTGAGCAGGGGAGAACAATCAGCAAATTGAGCACCACATTTTCTGCAAAAAAAAACCTCGGTTCCTCAAATATATTCGGTTATAGCTGTTTCCGATAAGCACCGAAACTGTCAAAAGAACAAGCTGCCACTGCTTGCCTTCATTGGACGGGAAAATAATAAATCCTACCATCACAGGCCAAGGTAAATAAATGATGGGCCAGTTGCAGGCGCATACAACTACGAGCCCGAGGATATTCCTTTCACCGTGTTTGCGTTTCCTGCAGTCATGCACAGCTTACAACTCGGATGCATTATGAATGCACTGCTGCTGCTGCTGCATCGTGACAACCACGACCAACACATACACCACGCGGCCACCAATTCGAAACTAGTTTTCTTAAGAAGCTCGGTGCCGTTTGTAGCGTTGGTCCTCGAAAAAGTGGTCGAAAGCTCACCAACAAAAAAAGGAGATATAATAAAACAGCTGCTGCGCGCACAGAAAGCCTTGATAGTTTCGTTTCGGAATGTACACCACGAATCACAGCCAACTCCACACAGCCACACAGCATCGAAAACAGGAGGGACAAGCCAAAAACATAACTTTGGCGAAGTGTAATTTTAAGTCGGCTGCATTTTGTTTGCCGGTGACTGTGCTCGAATGAACCGGCAGCGAAATGCCTCTTGCCACTTTGTGGGTATGTTTGTGCATTGAAGCAGTTTCCATGCACACAAATTCCTTTTGTCTGGGAACAGTGGAAACTGAAACCCACCAAAAATTATATCATGGCAACGCGAAACCCCACCTGGAAAGCTGGAGCCTTCTTTCACCAAACCGTACGGAAGCTGCTGCAAACAAACTGCGTCATGGCAGGAAGAATAAAAAAAAACTGGGAGGAAAACAGCACCAGCAGTGGAAAAGTTGTGCTTTCTCCAAAAATCCTTCCACCGGTGCACCAAAGTAAACTGCAGTAGGAAACGTTTGGTCAAACAAAGGAAACGGGCGTCCCGGAAAAGTGCACCATTCGATGCCGCCCGGTTGGGCCACGATCGTGCTGGCAGGATGGGTGCCTGTGTGCATTATTTAAAGTTTTAATTATACGTAATTATTTTCTAGCAGCGTCGGAAGGGAAGGGCTAGGAACTGGTTTTCCATGGACGATCTTTCAAAACGACTAGGTTGTGGCTGAAAGGGTACTTATCCCTTTGGTGTGCTGGTCATGGTGTGCCAATGAGCCAGAAATTGGTTGGTTTGTTCCTGGGGAGGCGTGGTTTTTGTATTTGTTTTCCGTTGGCACAACAAAGTAAGATGGTTTATTGCGAAAATCGAATCAAAGATTTATTGTTGATAGGGTTAGTTAGAGAAAGGAGCATGATAATAGGCAGTTGCCCTTAAAGTAATGCATTTTGACCATTATGCAATGTCATAAATTTTCGCAAACTGTAACGTGATTCGGAAAAGTATAGTTTTCCACGTTGTAGTGTGTGTATTGTATTCATTTATTGACATCAACAATGTGGTTTATCAAATAATCCATTCTTCTTAAAGCGTCATTATCACTCAACATATTGCATTTTACAATCCTTTCAGTGAACTTTAACTGCTGGGAAATATCGTTCATCCTGTCAAGTAACAGAAACCATCATCCATCATCAATAAAATCTTTCCCATGCTAGCGGCAAAAGCACCCGTTAAGAGCTTCATTAAAATTCATACCCTTTTCCGTTGCATTATGATCGATCAAACGCCCTGCCAACTGTTAGCTTTCACGTATTGCCCGCAGTCATTGCGTCGCTAACCGTTGTCCTAAAAACACGCAGAAAAAGGTTCAAACCTCCTTCAAAACCCCCTGTCCGGGAAGGGTCGTCGCTTCCAGAAGTCCGGAAGTGCCAATCTTTCTGCGTGGGGCATCGCTCAAAACAGGCAAAGCGATATTCCATCAAAAGATACTAATACTTCAAGACGTTGCTCAAAAACTGTCAATCATAATTTTCCTTTTCCATTCCGGATCCGCCTAACTTGTCTAGCTGGCCAACTCGAGGTACCGATTAGCGCGTGCCTTCAATTCAAGCCCTTCGAAAGAGTACACTTTCACTTGTGCAGTGTGCACTGTTCCGGGGCTGCTGAAGTAGAGCAATTTTTCCATCCATCATCTGCAGCGTGTTATCAAATAACGCACTTGGCGATTGGAAAACCGCGGGAAGCGAAATACACCCATCCCATCCCAGGTTTCCAATAAACCGGAAGAAAAGCACCGGCTAGTATGTTTTCATTGCACATGCTATAATATTACCATTTTATGTTCTTTTCTCCGTTACAACACACACATATCGTGAGAATGATATAAACACTTCGCCCAGTGGGATGATACACTCGCTACACTGTCCGTAATAACGTTGTTTGCATATCATATTTCATGACGAGCATAACCATTAATAATACGTTTTGCGTTGATGCACATACGGCAGGAGCAACAAAAAAAAACCATCCACATCCGCATCCGTGTCCGCATCATCAGTCAGTGAATAAATCGAAGTAATTGGATCAACTCCACCATAGCATCCTCCCCCCCTCCTCCCCATCCCATATCAAACGGTTTTGATCAAAGCGCCAGTTCTCTTTCAATAACGCTAAGGATAGCTTTTAATCTTGATTGTTCGGCATCCATCGTCCAACCCTGGGTTTTTGGGGTAGTTTATTAACATGATTTGTTTATCTACGCTTTTTTGTTGTGCCGTCCGGAACCGAGGGAGGACTCGCGATTTGCAACAATTTTCTTCTCCTGTCTTTCTCTTTTTCGATTTCCCGTCGAGAAGTGCACGAAGCGTAAGGGAATGTTCGGTTCGAAAAAAGAAAGTAAAACCATCCATCCATCACGGTCATCGAAAATTATTGAGTAGCTTGGTGAAGGCCACGTTTCTGGCTCTGGTGTAACCGTCACGGTCAGTGGTTTTTTTTTGCACTTCCACCTCATGTATTTTGTTTCTCCACCCATTATTGCTATCGCTTCGACTTTAAGCGAGATATTGTGTCAAAAGGTACATTCCGTGCGCATGTTTTTGTTATGAGGAGTGCTTATCATCATTCGGTATGGCAGGAATAATAAATAAATAATCGTTGCTGGTACAATTCTCACACACAAAGCACTGTAATATCGTACGAAGAGTTGGAATGTTTGACCGCCGTAAGAGCATCAAGCATTTAACCGAAGCAGATATTTATGAACTACAGCCATTTTATCTGCAACATTACTGGTAACCTGCAATTTGCACATTACTCGACTATTGTTCGTAAATCCTTGACACATTCGCTCACTATTAAATCCTTGATCCTTTTGGCCACTGCCTACCGGTCGAGTACAACCGGAAACGGTGCGCGAAGCCTCAATGATTAACTTCCCAGTGGCAGGCACACCTTCACCGACTGACCGCGAAACTTCCTCGCGCTTGAAAGGTGCAAAAAAGGGAGAAAGACACAGCTGCATTGCCCATGGGAAGTTGATCCAAACCAAGCTCACGGCCAACGGTCAACATCATCCTTCAACTCCTCTTACATGCAGTTTCACTTGTACTGCTTTCATTCTGGGCTTGGCTTATTGCACGCTCCTTTCCCTTTTTTTCCATTGATGCACTATGACCGCATGCTGAGCGTGATTGCAATGTCGGTTGCATCGGGTGTCCGAGAAGTGGGGCGGAGCAGTTGGAAATGAAATAATGCAATTCACAGTAGCATTGACGCATTGTCACTGATGCTGACTGCATGCGGTAAACAACATGCCATCATACACCATTGCATGTGCATTCGACTGCAGAAGATTTACGGCTCGATCTGCTGAGGGCGTTGAATGACGGGGAGGGGGGGAGGTGGTCGTTTTGCACTTTGACACGCGTGTATGCACATATTGACAGTGCATCTTAAATTACACACCAAGGTATATCAGAGCCCGTCTAGCAACATTCCGTGTGCAACGGCTGGGCTCGAACAAACTAACGCCCAGCCGTGTCTCCTGCTTCAAGATGTACGCAATCATGTAAGTCTGCAACAGTAACCATAACAAGAAGGCGAGGTCTCGGTGTCACCGAAATTACCCAATTTCTTCCCCTAACCTCTCCCATCACTTTTCGTGTGTGTGTGTGTGTGTGTGTGTGTGTGTGTTTGAGTTTGTATGTCTGTAATTGAGTAATTTCCCAACCATGCCTACCAAGTGACCCACACCCTTGGGAGGTGAGGAGTTAGACCACAAACGAGACCGTTGCTGAAATGGGGATCACTGCTGTGAACCCTCGCCGTGGGTCATTTCAAACCCGAGGCCCGAGCAGTAAACTCTGACACCGAAAAAAGGGTCCTGCGGATGATGGTCATAACTCTTTTTTACGCCTCATCAGGACATTACGCACTTACGGGTGAGGCAATCGTAATAGATCGTTACCGCACTGGGTGTTTCTTTTATTGGTGTTTCCTTTTTTCCCTCCATCATCTCTACACGCTTTTTGGGAACAATAACACTCACACAGACACACAATAAGAGGCTTCCCACATCAACACAAGTAACGCGAAGCTTTTGCAACTCAGCTTGAGTTGAGGTAATTAATCAAATTAGCGTGATGTCTGGGCCAAAGGAAAAAGGTTTCGCAGCGTAAACTTTCGCCTCCCGAAACATCACGAAACCTTCACGAAACTCTTGAACGGGCTTCCAGAACTAAAGTTGAAAGGTACTCATAAAATAGCGCCTCATGAAGAATACTGGACTCTAACCACTGTGGCAAAAGTCATTAGGAAGAAAATTTCCAACCATTTCTAATACGTTCATCGGTGTTCGTGAAAACAATTTCATCTTTTGCTCGAAATCAGCCACCAGTGTGACAGTAATTAAAAAATTACCAACCACGCACAAAGGCATCGGGGTTGACATTTGAAATCCGCCCGGGAGTGGAGTCTTTAACGTTGAACACCCTGACACTCTCCCTCTCTGAGCTGGCCAACCCTGATCGAGCGTAGATGCCATGTTTGCAGATGCTTAATGAGATAAATGAAAAACCGACCAACGCTAACCGGGAACACCATGAAAGGACGTTAAATTTGAAACGCCTTAAGGCGTTGCCCCCTAAACTGTTCCCTTATGTCACAAACGGTTGGAGCTAGTCATAAAATCCCGGATGGATGAGAGAAAGGGAGAGTAATAGAAGAGTAGCAGAGGGAAGCGAGTTTATTATGTATCCTATTCCGAATCATGGTACATGTGTCAAGAAGAGTTTGGAAAGTGTGTTGCAAGTAGGAGAAGGAGAGATACGATATGCGTTTATGTCTTCCTAAATCATGCTTAATCTGGTTGGAATGGGACACGGAGGAGTGAATGTTTCCAAAGATAATGCAATCTACGTACTCGGTTCCATAAACTTCCTCTTGCAATAGTAAAAGGTGTCAAAAATGGGGTTTATATTAAGTGCCTTTAGGTAAATGATTTTGGAATGTTGTGTAATAGATCTTTCCATGGTTTTGGAACAAAATGATGCAGGACTCCTTCAACCACTTTCCTTTATCAAAAGTGTTTTTATCACCAACAAAGAACGTAAATCATACCATCTCCATTTGGCCTGTTAATGCCACCTGAGAGGAGTCATGGTAAAGCAGAAGAGATTCTATCAAAAATTTAAAAGCCGTCAAATTTATGCCATACCCACACTCGTACGCATCTCGCCTAATGTACAGTACACCAAACTTCAAAGTTACGCCATAAACTGGAACATGCAGCTAGGCAAGTTCATTAAAAAGGTCTGCAATGAGGAATGTAGTTCACTTCAAGAGAAGAGCAAAAAAAAATTGCTAACGATCCACATCTCACAGCCCACAGATAGCTAACAGTAGCGGCAACGGTCATCATAATTGCAATGTTATCAAAAGCTGTACACGAATAAGATAAAGGCGAGGCATGGGATGGGCAGGAGGAGAAGGTGAGCGAAGCTATGTCTAATTTGAATACATGGCAGCATACACACTTTAAGGCATGTAAGGCAAGATTGTACCATTACACATGTGTGCAGATCATGTTGGAAGACCGTCCGGCGTACCGTTAGATATGTGGTCTACTTCAGTTCCGGAGGAGACCGTCTACAGACACACACGGTTGCTTAACGGTAAACTTGTGCCTAGTAGGAATACCTCCTACTTCTAGACGCGATTTGCCCTTACCCAACGGCTAGTAGAACGAACCGGTCAGTTTCCTTGAAAGAATGGTAAACGATGCAGGCCGTAGAAAGTCTGGCTTGCTGTAAAACTCCACCTTACAGTGAAATATAACAGAAGTCGTTTGGTGGAAGTTTTGCTTCCCTTGAATAGTGACAGTGGAATATGGTCAGTAATAAATTCAATCAATATTATTACCGCACAGAAAGATGGTTGGTTTCCTGGGTTCATGAATACCGACGGGCAGGTAGAATCTCACTAAAGGAATTCCCGAAAATGGTTAGAAGCTTCAAAATGAAACTAGCAGACGCTACTACGCACATACGCAAGGCTCACTCTTACTTCAGATGTGTATTAATCCTTGGAACATTGATGAGAAATTCATTCTAAAATGAAGCTCCTCACAGAACAGAGGCCTTTTGTGACCGGATGCGTTATGGAATGTTTTATGAGTAAATGTTCTAATCTGCATGTCCGCTAGATTTCGACAAGCATCCCCAGGGGGCATGAGTCTCCCGGTAACGACCCTCACAAATCCTTGAATAGACACCCAAGGAGAAATATGACTCCAAGGTTCATTCCAAAGTGTATGTATGTGGTAAATAGCCGAGCGAGAGTCCATTAGTGAGAGGATGGTATATATTACCTGAGGAGGAGCAGAATGTTGCGCCTGCTTCACATGCTCATCACATTTCACAATAATGAGATTATCTATCAGTACCGATGAGGTGAGAATGCTTCCAACAGGATTATTTGTAGCACCGGGTGACAGTGGTGTGTATCCATATCAACGTATTTGCCGTGAGAGTTCGGGAGCATTTGCGTCTTAGTAGAGCTAATATTTACCATGCTGTTCAGGAGCGCATACCTTCCGTACAGGGATACTTTGTAGAAGTATACGGTGCTCCAGCACTGTTTTGCCAACTATGAACTGAAGAGCTCACGCTGGAAAACTCTTCTTCCCATTTTCTCGCTACTGTAAAACCGGTACCCGTGTGCTAGCCGTCCAACTTAAAGTTTGCCGGTGGCAACTTAGAAAGCAAACACAATCAATGCCAAACACGGACACCGAAACCGCTATGTTGATGAATTGCTGTGCAGAATACAAACTGATGCTTCACTCCCCAACTGTAGTCGGGGTGGAAAATCTAGTTGCGGCAGGTGTGAGTGACATAGTATGTCATGCTATTTGCGCTTTCCTTTCATTAAGCCATTGACAGTTGTGTTGAGTGGAAAGTAATTACCCAAGATTGATAAGAAGTTATGCTGCTCCTCACCGGAAAGCCAATCAGGGGAACCCTTTTTTTGCACTATCCTTTCATCAAGCGAGAGTTTTCTTTGGTGTGTGACTTTCCTGATGAAGGTTTTACGCTGAGTTACTTTACGCGAAAGTTGAAATGAGTTGAAAAAGTATTAATTGTTTTGAGTAGTTGTGTTTTATTACGGTGCTAATGATTATAGCTGCGTGTCAATTCGGTGTCGAAACGCCTCAGTCTGAGAATGACAAAATCATCAATAAACTTAGAACAAATCCTGGAGCGAAGAACGAATCATCCCTTAAACCAGAACGTGACATGTTGAAAGCGAGCATTACACCTCTAATTAATCAGATTTATCACCCGTCAGACAGCTATCTGTCATCTGCGCATTACAAGTCGCAAGAGACACCTTGCTGTAACTTTTAACAACCAAACACAATTGCGCTCATAAAGCAATCTACCCTTTCACACCCATACACAAACACTCCTCCAATAGCTACCCATTTTATCGTAGGTGATTTGTTACTGGATTGCCCTTTTTTTGTTGTTGTGTGGCATCTATTCAGAAACACGTCGCCTGTGCAGTAGTTGATAGTGGGCAATTAGTAACCATTGAAGGCACTATTACACGTGTGCCGTCATGCTACACACGCCGGGCAGGGGGGTTTCTGTGTGTTTTATTACAAAAAAAAAAAAAAACATCCAGATTGCTTTACGTCATTTGCGCTCAACCAACCGATTCATCCTTCGCAAATCCTTTGCCGACAAAGTGGGAAAGGGAAGAGAATGTATCAAAATGTGTGTTGTTATTGTTATTCCTTGAATTTGTGGCACGCATCGCGGGCTGTTGTGGTTTTTTTTTGTTGGTGATTGATCGCTTTCTATCTAACGCGGACGGTACGTTGTGAGACCGGTCTAATGGAGCACCTGTCAGGTCAACATTTGTCCGATGTACAGTCCAAGCGTACGTCTGACTTCTCAGGAAGGCTAGAAAGGATTGTGTGTGGTAGATTATTGGTCCATTGTTTGGCTCCGCAGGGAGAGGTTGTAATGAAACAAGCGTTTTGTTGTTGTTGCTGTATCAGCTGCCTACAGCAAATAACTATTTTGTATGACAAACGATGAGCAATTGTATCGCCGAATGGGACCATGCAAGCACACTCGCGTAGGGTTGGACGATTGCTTTCGGAAGCGTTTGTTAATGGTGATCAAGCCCACGTTGTAAGAGCAGCATCACAATACGAAAGCTTGACCAATTATCCTCAACCGCCCTCCCCCCCCTCCACATTGGTGGTGGGACGTTCACTTTCGGGGAATCATTCGCCGCCAGCCATCCAAATGACCGAGATCCATCTTCGACAATGAGGTTAAGATGCTTACGAATTATTTTAGCAAAAGAAAAAAAATATGGAAAGTAAAATCAGCAATACAACCATGTATAACCAGTACGGCACTGTATCTAAGCCCGACGGACCAATGCCGGTTTTGCCACGTTTATAACAAGCTCCCGTATCTACAGGTGTGGCGATGTTCGAACTTCTGCAATTAGAGCTACTATCTACCAACAGCCCAACACACCAAGGCAAAACAGTGACGGTGGAAAGAAATAAAGAGTTATGCATTTAATTACACCACAGGCAGTGTATCGGACAAGCTGTACACTCCGCTTCCCGCTACCTCCAAAGACGATGAGATGAGAACCCGCACACACTTGCTAAGATAATTGTGGACTCTCGAGCCCTGGAGAAACCAGTTTACAAGCTAGCTCGACGACCAGCAAGCGGCCTCGGTAACCTCGTCTGATAAATCATCAGTTTTGTAAAATCTCACCTCACGCCAGCTAAATAGCACTTGATGGCCGGCATTACCAGCCATACTACCCTAACGCTTATGTGAATCGGTCTTTTAAATAGAGACATAAATTGGAAATTCGAGCGAACATTATAGATATTCCATCTTCTCCATGGGGAATGATTGCACGTACTGTTTCATAATGGTTGAAAATTGCTTCCAATGTGCCTGAGCCACATGCCATCATGCCGAGAAATGTTCAATGTACCGCTCGAATCAGTTTGGTGTGATTGGAGCATCCAAACTGCCGGCAGGTATTCGGTATCGGTGTGTCTTGATATCGTATTGCCAGGCATCCAGCTACAGAGAAATGCCGATTACTCAAGCCGATTTTGCGCAACTGTACGAACGCTGGATAGAGAAACAGGACAACGGCCGAAAGCCTCCACGGGATGCTCTGATAGAAGATGCGTCGAGACGTTCCCCATTTCTCGGCCACAAACCCGGGCCTAAGTCTCTAGAGGTGAAAGCGACAATATGACGTGTTTGAGTTCGATTAACTACCACATCATTTTCCGGTCATGGTTTCTGGCCGCAATGCATTGGAGAGATAGGAAGACGTGCTGCTTCTATACGCTTCCTTCGCTCAAGTGCAATCGACGATGATTCAAGATCCCGCGCCTCACGAAGGGACGGACTGAACTGGTTGGTGGAGAAGATCGAAAGCTGTTTAAGCAAACCGTCGGTGTCGGAGGAGTTTTACGACTTTCACATTTTACGTTTCACCCGGCAGCATCCGGAATTGTATTGTGCCCGGGACGTATCCAGCGTGAGTGTTGTGGTCATTCCATGTGTGACGTGTTGTTATGCTAGCTGGACGCGCACATTGAAAGCATCACCAAAAAACACAAACGAAGAAACAAAATCCCGTCCAACTAATCTTTAAATGCGTGTCTGCACGCTGTTGCCCTTCGTATGACATACGAAGGTCTTCGTCTGTCGCTGATCTATTGTTTTAGGTGGCGAGCCGTCATCGTCATCAAGGTTTTCCAGTCCGCTCAACGGTGCTCCAATTAAAATCCTATTAAGATAGCATCGGTTGCCAACGGGAGAAATTCATTGAGGCGCGCTAAAAGCGAACCAAATCCTACGCACCGTGCTGCTAATGGCTCGCCTTACTGCACCGACATAATTCCTTCGATTTCCGTGGAAATATGGTTCGTGCATGCATTGGAAACACCTCACCACCAGCAGCCATTGTGACCTTCCTACCCTACAGTTTCCATCATCATCATCATCGTCAGTCAAGTTCGCAAGCGAGCTAACGAGCTGCACACTTCAGGGCGGCCGTTAGCAGGTCTCGGTCATGGATGAAATCGAATTGAATTGGAAAGATGATTCAGCTCATTTCTGAGGCATCTTTCATCAAAACCGTGAACTAGTGCCGAACACGAAGCAGTGGCTCGGGCAAGTCCAAATATTTATCTGAAATCAATTTTTGGAACCTCCTACAATGATCAAATTACTACCGTTTTGGAATGTTTTTGTTTTACCTCTCTTTCTCTGTTTGCCGTTCGTATGAACCGGCATCAAACACCTTTACGATACGCTCCAACGCCATCCGAGAGGCCGTTGGAATGCTTAGCACTTTGAGAGCCTTGTGAAAATTATACACCGATCGATCATGAGCCTGATCGGTTTGTTTTCCAAATATGAACGGGGTGTAGCGGGGTCGACTCGTAACTGGAGCAGCCTGATTGTATAGCGCTTCCAATTAGATACAGTTACCAAAATCAACAAACAATTTTGATTAAGATCGAAACTTTTTTTTATAGAAGAATTCACCTGAAATGTGAGCATAACGGAAATGAAATGTGAGTAACAACTTCAAACATCAAAAAAGGGAACGTTCGATATCCATGCGATAAGCATCTTGTTTCCTGTGGGTCGTTTGAGCTTCAGATTTTGTTTGGGAATATCCAAATTGTTCACAATCACTCCCATCGACACACATTATAAAGCCCTGGTAGTATGGGTCAATTAAGTAAGTAGCACAGTCAACACTACCTGATACTCAAGGAGGAAAAAAAGTGAATGTTGTTTTCTCCTCCCTGCAGGTGCAATGCAGTGCAATTGTGCAACTCTTCCAAGGAGCTGGAGATGTCCGTCAGTAAAACACCGACACCGAACTGCACCGCGCAATTCTCCATCGGAGGTCGAAACGTGAACAAATTAAACCGCTTAATACACGGGGGAAAATGAAAGGGAAATGAGTGCACTTACCTTTCCCATAATCCTGGCATTGTTCGATACCGCGTTTGTTTGATATGAGTTTTCTTTTTTGTTTTCATAATCATGCATCAAGACTCCACCCGGTTGGCCGGTCATCGCGTATCAAACGACGGCGAGCGTAGTGAAAGGCACAATCACACCTGTATCTGGGGCATCACTTTCATTGACGGTGGTGTGATCATGCCACTCAAGTGACTTTCATTTATCCCGGTCGATGTACGGACCGGAAGATAGTTAAGTGTGCAGTGCAGCACCTTGGCATGGCGCAAAATTCATAACAATCGCTTTCTGTACCTTGATAGAGGCTCCCCTTCTCCTCTTTGTCCAAACATTTCAATATGCGTGTATGTAGCTGCATAGACACCAACAGCAAAGGCAAACAATAAACAAGCTTGCGTTAAATAATTTCGTTTTCCCTTTCGTTACATGCGACCCGACGATGCGCGATTGCACGCATCCGAGATAGTGATCTTCAATAAAAAAAAAAGCCCACCCAAAATGTACCCTCCCATAGGGAAGCTGCTGTTGCGCACATACGTGCAGTATTGTTAGGCGCAGTAGTTGCGGCAAACGGGTTGATCTCTCACCCAGTTCCCAATGCACACTCTCGGGTTGGTAATGAAAGTAAAACTAGCTGAAGGTCTCTGGCGTACATAATCGTAACACACTGTACGATCGTATGTGTGGTAGGTGTACGCTTACTAGCTATCATAGTCTACGTAAGTATCGCACACACTACAACTGTACACAAGGAGGGAGGGGGGCGGGGGGTGCATACACGATGGTCGAGATGGTGGATTGTGTATGATAACCTTTGGCAGCACCGGACTAACCTCTCGGCTGTATAAAACTGCAATTCGACTGTGTATGTAGCACCGATGAGCTGCGTATGATCTACTAAACAGAAGGAAACACACAATTAGTAGTCCACCTTTATTACGTTTCACTGGCCTTGACTCTACAACCCCGGATTAAAGTACGCATGTACCACTAAGTTGTCTGTGAGTGTTATCGCGGCATCGAATGCATCCCAATTGGAGCGCATGTTGCTCAACTTCATTGTGATGAAACCGCCATTTTCGTGGTGTGTTGTCACCAAGGCCTCATCACCGTTCCCAGACCCATCTCCATCCTTGATTGGCTACTTATTGGCACACTTAGCTACTCATTCCACGTGACATGGTGGCGCTCGGTAAATGTGGATACGGATCCACTCGACTGAGCTCGTCCGGCGAGTTTGACGCAATAGTTTGAATGCTCGCGTATCGTAAATGGTTCCGTTTTCGGAAGCACCCAACTATAACCCCTATCCAAAGAGTGTGTGTGTTTACCTATGGGCTGGGAGGGAATCAAAATGTTTAGGAAACTGTTTCTCCTTTCTCAACTCAAACGTCAAACGAAGCACAAGTGCTCAGCCTTCGAACTAGTGAAATAACTCCCAACAGTGGCGATTAGAATCAGTCGAATAAAAACTTCACCGAAAGGTGTCACAGTCAAAGGACGCGAAAGTGAATTCGTTGTTGGTGGTGGTGTGTGTGCCCGTTCCTATTAAACAACAAATGAAATGGAAAATTTAATTTTATCGATTTTTTTATCCTTCCAGCTCCACTAGACACACCATGTTCGATTCACAACAACGGGAGGATCGATCGTAAATGTTGGTAATTTATGCTCGATAGAAAACCATGGGAAAATCATTCGAAACCGTCGTCGTCGATAATGCTCGGGGCAGCCCTGAAGGGGAAGCTAGGTTGGACTGAATGCGTATGCGTTCTTTTTTTTGTTTGTTTTACTTTTTGCTCTCTCTAACTGATTTCAAACCATTTGTCTTTACGTGTAGCTCATGCTGACCGCTTCAATGAAGCACAAGTAGGAGCAGAGTAAACGGAAAAAAATGAATCAATTGACATCCGCTGGGATGGGTTTCAACACACACACACACTATCACTCTTGGTTGGGAGCAAACACGTGAACCGAGCTTCTAGACCGAACGAATGTAATGAAAATGTTATTTTATGGATTGAGCCAACAAAGCAAGGCTATAAAACGGCACACCGGCGTTTTACAGTGGAGAGCAGCAAAATATAAAAAAGGAAGGACCGGCGACGACCACTACGATGTCGTAACGAGCCAAGGATTTTGCCATTGGATTGAGTTGGAGTTTAAAGGCAAACACAACCTCTCCTATCGCATTTTGCGTCCACCGATAGGTTTTTGCGCTTACTCGATCTAGGGTTTAATGGCTATGCAAATGGTTATTGCGAATCACCTTCTCCCGGATTGCAATGCGCAATGGTGAAGCTAAAATATGGAACTGCAAAGACGCTTCACGCTCGATAAAGCTCCCAAGCGGTGCTACTGAAAGCGTGATTTAAAGCTTGGTATTGTTCTCCTAAGCATAGCATTCGATTTCTAGGATTCGATTCAAACATCGGTCTTTCGGCACACAAACTGATGTCCTAATAGATAATAAAACAACAAACTTTACCACCTATTGATTTAATGTGCTTTTGTAGAATTGCTTTTAAATCGATAAAGCTTCCACATTTTTCACTGGACGTTACTCGCCTTTGCTTGCTATAAGTTTCCCTTCCAATAAAATTGCCCTCTAATTCCGGCAGTATTTCATCCCTGTTCAGTGTACGTACCGCACAGCATCACATGACAGCACCCTGTCGGTGTGTGCTCTTGGTTAGCACAAAGCAAGCCAGTTAGCTTGGCCGGTCTTAATTAATCCTACATTAGATGCGAGGCTTAGACTGGAAGCTCTGGTAACCGCACAAGGCTGCCAAAGGTTAACGCCGATGCACTTCACCAAAAGGTGACCACATCATTGGGTGGGAACGGAATCCGACAAAACCGCGAAACTTTGCCCGACATTGCGTAGGCGCTGCGCTGCAGCCGTGTGCCCCGAGTGCATCGGCAAAGGGCATCGGTAAGGTTCATTGTGGCGGTGTGTGCAACGCCCGTACGCGTACTTGAAAACAGCACGCACGTCGGGGGGACAGAGTGCTGGCGGTGTGCTGCTTTCTACTTTGTTGGTGGTGTGGCTACCTATTGGTATGGGAATTTTGTTTTAAAAACAGTTGCATCAGGCAGTGCACTCTACGTGAAATGTGTCATTATGCATTAAACAAATACAAAAGAAAAATTTTATCACATGCGTAGTTAAATGTGAATAGAGTAATTATGTTTGCAGCATCAAACATGAACAAAAGCGTTAGCGAAATCTGACAAGCAAATGAAATGTTTAATAATACATTGTACTTGAAATCAAAACCAACCGTGGCAAATCAATGCATTTGAATCAATTTAATAACAACGTGGTACAAAACTATTTATAACATGGCCAATTATAATAGCATCCTCCCTTTGCTATCAATTTTCAACCGGGCAAAAAGCTATTTTTCATTCGAAGCAAGCGCAAAACAAGAACGATAACACAAATGACAGCACTCGGGCAGAATTGCATTACTCGAATGTCACAAAGTCTTATTTTCCGCCTGCTCTAAGATTTCTTTCCACTGTAACTGTGCAGGCACGATGAAAGCGTCAACCGAGAGAAAAGCAGAACAAATGGCCAATCTTTATTCTATTCCACGCCAGATGTCACGCGAGCAAGTGAGTGGAAAACCTCCGATGGTAGGAGAAAATGTACAAAGGCTACGAAAAGAAAATGCCATCACCGATGCATTGCAAGACGCATCGTGCGAAGGAGCTTTGGAAAGACGGGCATAAAGGCAGAGCAAAAACCACTCTTCTCATACCCTTCGATGGCGATCTTGATGGGTGAAAAAAAGAGGGAAACGAATCAGTTGATGCTGCGAAACAACAACACACGAAACAAAATCACCCCCGTGTCACATTTGGCCGTTCTCCCAGCACGAGCTCAGAAACTCGCATCGAAAACAATGTTCCACCAACACTAAAAGAAGAGAAGCGACAAAGATGGTGCAGAGTAGCAGCAAGCGAATATGCGACAACATTTTGAATTCGAAAGGCATGGTAAATCGGCGTAAGTGCAAAGTGCAGCGAAAGTGCAGTTAGTTTGAATGCAGTGGGATGCAAGCACACACCGCGGTCACGCGTCTCACTGCGGCCGTGGTGTTTGAAAGTGATGGGTGTGTGTAACTACACAAAATCAGTCAGCAAACCTAAAAGGAAAACCGGAAAGCTTACTGTTAGTGGCCCCACCGAGAGTTTTCGCTCTGACGGTCCCAAGGATTAAGGTTAGAAAAGCAAAGGCGGAAAGGCACACTGCCGTCGGTGCCAAAAAAGCAAAAATCCCATTGTTAGCGAAGAGCCCGGATCCACATCGGGTAACGGTTGCTGCTAGGATAGCAGATGATGCAGTGGAAGGAGAGGTTCATCAGGAAGTAGGAAGAAGATCAGTGTGAGCGCTACGGTGCGGAACGTCACTGCTTCCGAAGACAATCCTTCACACGCAACATTCTCCAGCTCGGCCCACAGTGTGCAATCCAGCAGCGACCCACAATGAAGTACACACAAAACACCATCACCGACAACCAAAAAAGTGTCCCAAACGCTTGTTGGGATGTTCGAGTAAAAAGAGAGAGAGAGAGAGAGAGAGAGAGAGGGGGGATGGATCGCTGCGGGATACACTACTGTAACCGGAGAAGAAGGAATAACTAGGATTCAGTTGGATCCATGCGAACTGCGGACCAGGAGAGGATGTTGTTTCAGCAGGATTTGCTTCACAAAACAGAGTCAAATAGCCTAGCCCTCATAC